>PITA01020174.1:0-35578 GCA_004023965.1 Spilogale gracilis
CCTGGGTGGCTCAGTGGGTTAAAGCCTCTGCTTTTGGATCAGGTCATGGTCTCAGGGTCCTGGGATCGAGGCCCGCGTTGGGCTCTCTGCTCAGCAAGGAGCCTGCTTCCTCCTCCTCCTCTCTCTGCCTGCCTCTCTGCCTACTTGTGATCTCTCTCTCTGTCAAATAAATAAATAAAATCTTTTTTTAAAAAAATGGCAGAAGCCTTGATATTAAAAAAAAAAAAAAAAAAAACCAACTCCTCTCATTTTCCCAGTCAGTGGCTTTGGGGAAGTGATCTCCTTGTGTGTATCCCTATGTGTTGTACTCTCTCTCACCTTTCTCTGTGACCAGGGTTCCCTCCACTCAGCAGCACCTGCAATCTGTTTCTTCTACAAACCACATGTCCACACTTCTGACCTTCCTCCATGTGACCTCTTCTCTTCCTCTAATTCTGTAGTTTTGTTCTGTCAGTCCTCAAGTCAGTTTCTTGGGTATTCAGAATGATTTGTTTGAGGGACAAGGACAGGTCCTCCACCTAAGCAGCTATCTGAGCACCCCCTAAATAGGAGTTTAATTTTACTTTCCCATACTCAAAAGGCCCAATAAAGTAGTTTTCAAAAAGGCATCCACAAGTCCTCTAGCAAGCATTAACTGTATCTCATTTCATTGTTTCGCCTGCCTTCAGGTATCACATATTTAGGACATCTTTCTCAGACTGGACTCAGACCGCACGTCTTAGAGAAAACCTCTTTACCCTTACACATTTGACCTCCTCACTTAACTGTGAAACTGACAGGGCTAAGTCCAATTCATTGCTGTTCAATGCGCATCAGTTAGATTAAAACTTAGGGAATTTGGAGTTTCCAGGCTGGTGAACATGTGGAGATTTGGAGAGAGTGGTATGCTCCGAGGGCATGGAAACCCTGCGCTTTCTCACATACCTTGTCCTGTGCATCTCTTCCACCTGCTGACTTCCAAGTTACACCCTTTCACAATATACCAGTGATCTAAAACATTAAAGAAAAAAACAAAGGTTAAAGAATGCAGGGACACAAATATTTGCTTAAGAATGAGTAAAGAAAACATGAGCCTAAAAGGAAAAAAAAGGAGCTGGTGGAGCTAAGTATACAAATTAAGATAAAAATTAATGTTATTGCTGAACACATTTTGATTACCCAAATAAAAGTGATACTGTAAAAAGCAATAACCTGGGGAAGTCTTGTGAAAAGCACATTGATACAAAAGAAATGCAAGAGGTGACTGAAGGAAAAATGAGAGAAATGAAAAGTAGACCATGGGATATTTAGTGATTAGAGTAAATTTGAGAAAGCATACCAAATGAAATGCTAAAGATAATACCAAAGATGAAAGAAAATGTTACTGAACCGAAGACATGGATGTGCAGATGAGCAGTCTCGTCATAGTCCAAGAAAATGAAATTAACAACTACAACAATATGTATCATGATGTGGTCAACTAAACTTCACAGTAAAAATGCGAAATTTGAGTGCCTAGGTGGCTCAGTTGGTTAAGCGACTGCCTTCAGCTTGGGTCATGATCCCGAGGTCCTGGGATGGAGTCCCACATCGTGCTCCCCAGAGAGCCTGCTCCTCTCTCTCCCTCTGCCTGCCACTCTCCTGTTTGTGTTCCTTCTCTCTCTGTCAAATAAATAAATTAAATATTAAAAAAATAAAAAATAAAGTGCTGAGAGCCAGCCCCAGCAACCAGTATCCCGCAGGGTTCCAGAAAGAAGGGAAGGCGTCGGCACTTTCCAATGAGGAGATCGGACTCAAGCAGCGGTAGGGGGATCTCCTGAAAACACTGTTCTCAGGGAGCTTTATTTATACTGTTTTACAAACGTCATTGTTAGATCAAAGTGGCTTTATGATGAAACTCCTTATGCAAAGAGGAAAGATCAAAGTGACCTTTCAAGATGAAGCTCACTACCCAAAGAGGGATAAATCATGGCACAGTACATTATTTCTTATTAGCGCAAGCAACTGTGAATTAGTACATAGTGTTTGATGTAAATTTTGTTTATACACTCCAATAAGGTACAAATCACTATCACTAATTTATCATGAGTTAGTCAGTAACAGAGCTCAGTATATCAGTAAGAGGCAACTTAAAAAGTACCGCACGATCAAAGTAGAGTCAGTGGTTACATATCATAAAATTTTGCAGCGTGCCAGACAGTACGTCTCTAAATGGATCAGTTTGGTGAAACCTAATGTATTCCTTTAAGGTTATGCTCTATGGAGAAGGGCCTTAGTAACAATCAGTAAAATGTTCTCTACCTAGAAACTATGACTACCTTAGTAAAATCTTACATTAGAAGCATTTTAATTCTGTAATAGGATGTCTAAGATTGAGCTATATTTAACAAGGGCAAGCTAAAAACAAAAGCATGTTGCTATATGCTAGAGTTGGTCTCTATACATCAAACATTCTGGGAAAAGGGTAGCAAACAAACAGGGTGGAGATTCTGCTGCCCCATGCAAATTCCTCTCTTTGAGGAGAGGTCATGATGGTCCATGCCTTGCAGAGGGAAGTCATTTGGTGACCATGATGAAGGCTTGCGGCAATAAAGTAAGAATACAAAATTTTATGCTTTAAGAAATGTTGCAGTTCATTTAGAAGGATAAAAATAAATACCCTCTAAATTACTTGTAATTAATAAAGCAATATAAAAAGGGTGAGGAGCACATCCTTTCTGTATCATGTGAGGGCAAAGCCCACCCAAGGCTGGACAAGGACAGACTGCCAACAAACTTTTATCTATAAAAGTCTAGGTAGTAAATATGTCCAGCTTCATGGGCTTTAACATTTCTTGCTTGAGTACTCAGGTCTTCCATTGTAGCACAAAAGCAGTCATAGACAATAAGGAATGACTTCGGTTGAATTCCAGTAAAACTTTATTTATAAAATACATGGGTTAAATCTGGCCAGAGGACCATAGCAATGTAAAGTTTACCCCATCATTTACTATTGATTAAAGATCCCAGAATTAGGACATCACTTGTGTTAAAAAAGAAACATAACCAAAATGGAGTCACTTATGTTAAGGTCCACCAACCTACTGCCTAACTGACAACATAATTACAGTTTGAGCTGAGCCTAAGGGTGGAATTTCATACCAATCTATCTAGAAATTTCTGATCGGTACCAATGAGGTCATCTTCATGATAAGACCACCTCAAACAATCCCTTCTTTTCCTTTGCTAATAGCTTCCTTGCCCCACTCTCCTGCCTACAAAAACTTTCCATTTTGCACAATTTCTCAGAGCATCTCTTTACCTGTTAGATGGGATGTTGCTTATCTGTGAATGGTTGAAGAAAGCCTATTCGCTCTTCAAATTTACTCAGCTGAATACCTGTTCTTTAAGACTTGTTAACTTGAAGATTTTTGTCTGGAAGAAATGCAAATGACTTCTGTCAGTGGAACAGATCATTCCAAACATTTATGGCCAACCATATATTTCATATCTCATACATCCTTTCCTGGAAACATCCTTGCTTTTCAGATGCTCTATGAATTAACTAGAACATCTTGATTGGTCCCTTCATTACTGAATAGGTTAAGTAAAATCTTAGAATGTGTCCATTTTATATTTGCCAGAGAGTCATGATTTTACCTTTTTGAAAATTATACTTTAACATATATCATAAGGCTACAAACAGTCACAGGTTTTTCCCACTATAACAGGGAAAGTGCCAGTGATTGTATACACTGCATTTCCTCAAATTTTGAAGAGGCTGGTAAACACTGTAAAATAGAGATGTAAATAAGTGGTTCTAAACTGAAGTTTATTTCAAATCTTGGTGGACAGAAGGCTATAAGGGCTAAAGTAGATATCTTATGAAACCTCTTCATACACTGCAAAGGAGGAGGTTCATATTAACAATAGTTAAAGTAAATCCATATTTCAAACAGTGTTGATAATTTTGAATTTTTGACCAATTCCTTATGAAATACGCTAGATTCTTACTGTTTTTTTTCCTGGTCAAGTAGCTGATGAAAGTCTATTGCTGTAGGAATATTTGCCAGAGCTCCCATAGATTCCTGTTTGCTGGTACATGCAGTAATAGTTATTTTTTAAAATATTTTATTTATTTATTTGACAGAGAGAAACCCAGCCAGAGAGGGAACACAAGCAGGAGGAGTAAGAGAGGGAGAAGCAGGAAGCCAAATGCAGGGGATCATGACCTGAGCTGAAAGCAGATGCATAAGGACTAAGCCATCCAGGTGCCCAGTATTAGTTATTTTTTAAATCCACAGCTTCTCAGTATGAGTCTTTTAAAACCACTTGTCCATGTGTAAGGACAAGTTTAAGCCAAACTGGATATTATCTGTACTTAATCAGGCATTCGTGATCTGCCATATGCTATTACTCTGTGAAGGGGTTCAGAGAAGGAAGTTACCACTGTGTGGAGCTTCTATTCTTCCCTGATATCTACATGTAACATAAATTCAGCGTGAGAAACCCCGTATAAACTGGTATGTTAAGTATTAGTACTGAGTTTGAATTCTTGCTTGCTTCTTTTTTTTCATAAAAATAAAATGAAGCAGAAAATTCTGTTGTTGGTGTTTTTTTTTTTTCCTTCCTGCATCTCAGTGGGTTTTCTTGCATTCCCCTGGGATACATAGAGTTTAGGGGATGTCATTACAGCTTCAAGTCTGAGGTTTGGCGGTCGCTAAGAGGGTACTGCCACTGGGTGGCAGCGGTATCCCACAATTGTGGGATCCGTTTTGCAGGGATAAACCTCTAAAAGATTAAGTATAAATAGTTAATGACAAGCCGTGACAACATGCGCTCAGCCTGACATGAGCCCTTCCTCGTGACTGTTGACAATGTTGAAGTTTACCTGAGCCTTGTGCTTCTGCAAAACAACATTAAAAGGACACGTCCCCAACCCTTTGGTTTCCCTCAAGCCTCCCGCATTCCTTTGTGTTCCAGGAAAGGGTTTACTCAAAGACTTATTGTCCCCATTTGACTTAGACAAACATCACTGTCCAGTGTAGGACTCCCAGAATTCTCACAGATGATTCCTCTGTTTACCTGTGACCAGGCCAAATACAGATCTTTTTTCCCACCTTTTCAGAACCTGATGACAAGAGCAGGCTTAGATCCTCCAACTTCCCAATCTTTGATATAATTGATAAGCTAAGATTAAAACTATTTGTTCCCCTGAAACTGGCTAACCATTGAGAATAATATTTCCTGTTCAGCTACCAGACTTATCAAAACAACCCAACTCTGAATTATCCCACCCACAGTCTGTTTACCCCTCCCTCCCTATGTAAATCTAAGGCAAAACCTCCCAGCAGATCACCCTGATCTTCCGATCTAGGTTATTCTCCTCCTCATCATAGCCCCAAGAAAAGCAATCTGTCTGGTTTTGACTTTGACACACCCATAGATTCCTCCTTAAAAAAGCTTCACCCTTACCAAACCTAAGCCGGCCATCTGGCAGACAGATTACTCTTTGCACAAATTCTCCTAGATAAATCTTCTCCCAAAATATAAATGCCTCTTCATTTTTAATACTAAGATAGGGAAACTGAAGGGACTGCATTTTAGAAAGACTCTAGTTCTGCTGTTTCTCTGCTAAGTCCCATTTACTCATGTTCTATATTTTGCATCTGGGTAAACCAGAGAAGCTATGTTCCCACTCCAGAGGGGAAAGCAAAAAAGGTAACCATTCTCTGAGTTTCATCCTAGGCCCCCAAACACCTGATAACACGTACAAAGAACTAGATCCCAAACGCATCCCAGGACATTTGCTTCGAACAAACCTTGGTGGACACTGGCATCAATCCCCCTGCCTTTGGTGATTCATGTAGTAACGCCTATTGTTCACCAGACGCTCGCCTTTGATTGTACCCCATCCTAGATTCCTGAAGGAACACATACCCTAGACCACTTTCCAATATAAACCCCTCATCCCAAGCGACAGGGAGACTCACCTCTCCGAGTCTCCCATCTGCCATATTCTGTTACTTACGCTGTTCAACAAACTCTGCTCTCACTTCCTCCTGGCTTGCATTTGATTTCTATCCCACACAAAGCCAATGACCCTCTTGGCTGGTTCTGCAGGAACCCCTCTGGGTCCTCAGACCTGGCCTGCCTACATCAATATCCAAGCTTCATAGAACATATGTATCTCTCGGGGCGCCTGGGTGGCTCAGTTGGTTAAGCGACTGCCTTCGGCTCAGGTCATGATCCCGGAGACCCGGGATCGAGCCCCACATCGGGCTCCCTGCTCGGTGGGTGGCCTGCTTCTCCCTCTCTCACTCCCCTTGCTTGTGTTCCCTCTCTGGCTGTGTTTCTCGCTCTCAAATAAATAAAATCTTTAAAAAAAAAAAAAAAGAACATATGTATCTCTCAATACAATATTTCCAGCCAACATTTATATAGAAAACCTTTAATTACCTCTTAAACATAATACAGTATTTTTAACAATGAAATAGAACAAATCTTTCACTCCAAATACTATTGATGTTTCTTCAGAGTTAGTTGTGGGTTGCACTGTGTGCCCCCCACCCCCCGCCATATGTTGAAGTCCTAATCCCTTGTACTTGTGAATATGACCGTATTTGGAAATAGGGTCTTTGCAGATGTAATTAAAATGTCTGTTAAGATGAGGTCATACTCGGGCGCCTGGGTGGCTCAGTGGGTTAAAGCCTCTGCCTTTGGCTCAGGTCATGATCTCAGGGTCCTGGGATCGAGGCCCATGTCGGGCTCTCTGCTCAGCAGGGAGCCTGTTTCCTCCACTCTCTCTGCCTGCCTCTCTGCCTACTTGTGATCTCTCTCTGTGTGAAATAAATAAAATGAAATCTTTAAAAAAAAAAAAAAGTGGGGCACCTGGGTGACTCAGTTGGTTAAGCGACTGCCTTCTGCTCAGGTCATGATCCTGGAGACCCGGGATCAAGTCCCACATCAGGATCCCTGCTCAGCGGGAAGCCTGCTTCTCTCTCTCTCACTCCCCCTGCTTGTGTTCCCTCTCTAGCTGTGTTTCTCTCTGTCAAATAAAGAAATAAAATCTTTAAAAAAAAAAAAAAGAACTATCTTCTTAAAAAAAAAAATGAGGTCATACTCAAGTAGTATGGGCCCGTGATCTAATATAACTGGTATCTTTATAAAAGACACAGAGATAGATGTACCCAGGGAGAATGCCATGTGATAATGTAAGCAGTGATTAGATGATGCCTCTGCAAGTAAAGGAACACCGAGGATTATTGGCAACTCCAGAAACTAAGAGAAATGCATGGAATAGATTCTTTCTTAAAGCCTTCAGAAAGGGTGTGGCTTTGTTAACCCCCTTTGATTTGGGGCTTCTCACCTCCAGGTTGTGAAAAAATAAACTTGTGGGGTTTTCTAAGCCTTCTAATTTATGGTGCTTTGTTAAAGCAGCCCTAGAAATGAATAGAGTTCTCATTCCAATTTTTGAAAATCATGGAATTGATGGTCTAGATAAAGGATGCAGTTCCCGTCCTTTGGTGGTACTAAAGAAAGACTGTACTGGACCAAGTTAGACTGGTGAAGGAGACTTTATCTGAAGCTATTGCAATAGGAGAGAGGCCAGCGTGCAGTCTGAACTGAACTACACTCCAGCAGAGGGACCAGGGCTTTTCCAGGGCTGGGGTGAGCTGGCGGAAAAGTTCCAAAGGATGTCAGCAGGAGGTCATGGGCCATCTGTGTTTGCTAACTGACTTTATCCAAAGAAACAAGAAATTTCTCTTACCGTTACAAAAACAGTATTGGAACTTGGAGCAAGGAACCTTGGAGTTGGGTCCTAGCCTCCTGTGGAAGCTGACAGAAAAGGATGCTAGCTCCTTTGCTAATTAAACTTTGAAAAGATGGTCCCCAGGTTCTTAAGACTTCCCTGGGTTGTAAACTGACCAGCGGCTTTTTAGTATATTTAGTCTCAAAGGAGTAAAGAAAGAATTTTAAAGTTTTCTAAAGTAAATATTCTAAGAAAAGGGAGCTCAGGGGCCCAGAGTCAGGAAGAAGCCTGTTTAACTGAAGTGGACCTGAAAAGAACATCAAACCATCTTGGTCAGCGGCCTCAGACTGTACAAAATGTGCTGTGTGTTACTGATTATATTAATATTGGTGACAGAGAATATTTTAAGCATACCACACCTCACAAGATAGTTTGAATTTTTAAACATTATATATAGGTATGTTACCACACTTTAGTTGCCTGTTGAGGGCTTCAGGTTGGCAGAATGTAAGTTTCCCTACTTAAAATAAAGGAGAAATAGCAGATCAGCATTACAGGCAGAACAACTGGTTTTCAGTAACTGATTACTGATGAACAGCAGAAGATGACTACATGTCTAAATTATTTAATTTTTTGAGACATTTTTGAATCACAGAGCCAAGTATCTTTTAAAGAACCACCTGTCTGACAGAGTGATTCAGGGCAGACCTACCACATTCTAAATCCTAGAACAAGGCCATGTTTAATGAGCCTTCTCCCAGCATCCCCCACCTTGAGCCCCACTCTCATCAAGATCCAGGACAGATGGGCCATCAACTCAAAGATCAACAGCAGGACAGTCCTGTGGGCACATTGCCTAGAAAGCTTGGGAAGGAATAACAAACATCTGTTCTAAAATCTACAACACAGATCCAAAGAGGAGACAGCTGTTAGCCATATTCCTTCTTCCTCAGACAATGCTTTTAAATTGCTGTTGGAAGCCAAGAATTAAAAAACAAAAGCATACACAATAGAAAAGAAAAGAAACAATGCATTAGGTGATGTAAGTCTTAAGTATCAGTTCAGGCAGGTAGGTATGTCTATATGTAGGTACGTATATATGTATCTGTGTTCTAGGACATAATGGAAGGTGACTTCCTTTGAGAACTGTTCTAGGAAGTTGCCAGTAGTTACTTGAAAGAAAGGGAAAAGGACTCAATTAACACTAAATGTCTCAGACATCAATAGGCTAGGATTTGAGATCTGGCCCCACTCTTCCATCACCTGCCAACAGATACTCCTGGTATTCCAAATCACTCGAGGAATTTTCAGCTGTCCCAAGTCTGACTTTGAAACCCAAAGCTCATTGCATTACCACCGGTTTCTCTCACCTCCTGGCAAGCAGCCTCTTTCACTTGCTTCTAGTAGGCCAGTAAACAACAAACTGGGTGGATAAAATAAAAAAAAAAAAGTCACTCTTGTTTCTGTAAATAGATAAAGACAAACAGAAATAATCTCAAGGGATTGTAGAGAAATCTTAAATCAAGTTCCATCATTTTTACAAGTGAGAAAAAAATTAATGCCATTGACATGAGGTGATTTACTTGAAGTCACATAGCAGCTTAGTGATAGATTTAGAGCCAGGACATTGGTCTTCAAATTTCCCAACCTGGGTTCTCCCTGCTAACTCCATGCCTGCTGATGGAGAGGTGTGGGCACAGGGCTCAGGTGTGGATACATTTTCATTACACTTCACTTAAGAGTTTGCATATCGGATGGTCTGGGACACAGCAAGCAGTGGTGAATGTAGCGGCATTCTTCTCCATTCTTCTTTAGTTTACGTGGAACCAAAGTGTCTTGAGGGAGGACTGCAAGCTCACTAATTTGAGCTTGATACCACTAATCATACAGCAGTTATTTAAGTGGCCCTGGAGGATGATAACTACCAGGAGCTTCCTGAATAGTGAGTTTCTGTGTCTGTAGCTTACGATGACTGATGGAAATTTTTTGCTTGAAGATTTATTTACTTATTTGAGAGAGAGAAAGAAAGTATGCATGAGCAGGGGGAGGGGCAAAAGAAGAGACTCTTCTAGCAGACTCCCTGCTAAGAATGGAGCCTGATGCACGGGGTTTAACCTCATGACCCATGAGATAATCACCTGAACCTAAACTAAGAATCACATACTTAACCAACTGAGCCACCCAGGTGCCCCATGACTGATGGAAATTTTATCTACAGCTAATCAAAACACCCAAAGAGAAAACAAAACTACAAGTTGTTTGAAACTTAAAATTTTTCTAATAAATAAATAAAAATTTCGAGTTATGCCTCAGTAAGGCAGAACTTAAAAAAGAATTTTCTTGGGCGCATGGGTGGCTCAGTGGGTTAAAGTCTCTGCCTTCGGCTCAGGTCATGATCTCAGGATCTTGGGATCAAGGCCCACGGTGCCTGCTTCCTCCTCTCTCTCTCTGCCTACTTGTGGTCGCTCTCTCTCTGTCAAATAAATAAAATCTTTAAAAAGAAAAAAAGGCCTAGTGAAAGTCTGGGAATGTTTTCGCCATTTTTCATTGTTTGGTAGATACAATTTTAATTCATTGCATTATTATTATTTTTTAATTATGAAAGGATCCCCACCATCTAGTTAACACATCCATCCTGATATATACATTTTTGGTGAGAACATTTAAGTTATCCCTTGGCAAATTACAATTATATAATACAGTATTATCAACTATAGTCACAATATTTTACATTAGATCCTCAGACCTTATTCATCTTATAGCTGAAAGTTTGTACCTTTTACCAATCTTTCTTTATTTCTTCCACTCCCCAGCCCCTTTTCTACTCTCTTCTTCTGAGTCTGACTTTTTTTTTAAGATTCTATATATAAGTGCGGCACCTTGGTGGCTTAGTTGGTTAGGTATCCAATTCTCGATCTCAGCTCAGGTCTTGATCTCAGGGTCATGAGTTCAAGTCCTGCATTGGGCTCCATGCTAGGCATGGAGACTGCTTTAAAAAAAAAGATTCCATATATAAGTGATACCACATAATATTTGTCTTTATCTGGTTTATTTCACATAGCCTAATGCCCTCAAGCTCCATCCATGTTGTCACAAATGTCAGGATTGCCTGCTTTCTTATGGCTGAATAATGTTCCATTGTATGTATATACCATCTTCTTCATTCATTCATCTGTTGGTGCACAGAGCACAAAAATTTCATATTTTGGCTATTGTGAACAGCTCTGTAATAAACATGGGAATGCAGGTATCTCTTTGGTATTCTGTTTTCATTTCCTTCGAATATATACTCAAAAATGGGATTGTTGGATCATATGGAAGTTCTATTTCTAATTTTTTGAAGAACCTCTATACTGCTTCCTGTAGTGTATCTACCAGTTTTACATTCCCATTAATAGCACACAAGTGTTCCCTTTTTTCCACATCCTTGCCAACACGTATCATCTCTTATCTTCTTTTTGATAACCATCATAACAAGCATGAGGTGGTATCATTGTGGTTTTGCTTTGATTGTGATGTTGAGTATCTTTTCATGTACCTGTTGGCCATTTCTATATCTCCTCTAGAAAAATATCTATTCAGACCCTCTGCCCATTTTTGACTGGATTAATAAATACATAATTTTATAAGATAATAAGTAAATCTAAATTCATTTTAAATAAGCTGTATATATAATTTCGAACACTCCTCAGTTTTGGGGGGGGGGTTGGCCCAAATCAAGGTTTTTCTAAACTTCTTTTTACAATAAATGTTTTGTGCAGTATGACTGTGCAGAATTCAGATTCCAGTATTTGTGGCCAATCCAAAGTCAAGTTGGCAGGTATCAAAATCCAGAATCATGTCAAAATCCAGAACTTGTTGAAAATAAAATCAGGTCAACAAACTGTATTTAGTAAGAGTTTATTGTGCATAAAAGAACAGTTTGCAAACTGGGAATCTTTGAACCAACAGTGACTTTGAAATGCCCCAAATTCAGAGACCCCCCAAAGGCGACCACCAGAGTCCAGAGTCAAAGCCAAAGGGCAAGGGTCATTTATTGCGAGTTTGAACCCGGACCTCCGCGCACTCGTTACCGGTGACGCTAAGAGGCCCAGTGCAGCAGATTTTACAGCTTTTTATAGATAGGCACAAACAAATTCAGGACTTTTCCCGGTACTTGGACTCTTATTGGCTAACATTCAAATATGCACACCAGCATGATCTGATTGGTTCCCGCGCTTATTAACCGAAACCAGAGGGACACTCAGCATGAAAGGGGGAAGGGTGAGTCTTTCAAAGTAGCCACATTCCTGGGGTCAACTGGTCGGGTGGGGGGCTCCGGGTGTGGTTACCTAGCCACATTCCCGGAGCCATTAGCCACATTCCTGGAGCCTAATGGCCATATTCCTGGAGCCTAATGGCCATAATCTCTCCTTCCCAGAGGGTGCGGAGAAAGAGAGGCCTTGTGATTTCAGGGTGGCTATAGGAGGGCTGCTAGTGGGTTTTTTTTCCACTTTTTTAGTGTCTAGCAAGTGAGTGTACAGAATCCAGGTGGCTATTAGAGATATAAGGCATAACGGTCCTAATTTTATTTTTCACGCTCCTCAACTTGAAGCCTAGAGGCATGTTGTATGTAGCTAATGTAGTAAACACACAGAAGCTATTTCATCTTTATGATTGATTACAGCATTGGGGTTTTCCAAAAGACAGGCAACTGGTTAAAAGACATCTTCTTATGCCATTTTTGGGAAACAATTTAGGTTTTGTTTATGGTTTTCAGAGGCATTTACAAGAAACAATCTAAGTTATTTTGCTTATGTTGCAGAATAAGTTATATTAGATTTTGCTTATGGGGTTTAACTTGTTCTATCTATTCAGGGAATTTTCAAGTCTGATCTCCATTTGTATTTATTTTAATCCATCTAAAAATATGTCCACTTGAAACAACAACAACAACAAAAAAAAAAGAATTGCACTGAACCTGTAGGTCACTTTGGGTACTATGGACATTTTGACAATGTTAATTTTTCCAGTCTGTGAGTACAAGAGGTTTTTCCCTTTATTTGTGTCTTCTTCAATTTTTTTCATTAGTGTTTTAGAGTTTTCAATGTACAGATCTTTCATGGTCCTGGTTAAAATTATTCTGGTGGTGGGTACTGAGGGCACGTATTGCATGGAGCACTGGGTGTGGGGCATAAACAATGAATCTTGGAACACTGAAAAAATAAAGTAAAAAATAAAATTAAAAAAAGAAAAGATGTCCACTTGAGATATTAACATAAGTTTTTCCTGTAACAATGAGCAATCAAGATATACCTGCCCAGCAGAAGCATAAATAAGTCTTAAAATTAAAAATTAATTTTGAGCCAGATCATGCTGAAACAAGAAATCACCTCCCAGGACATCCATCCAACCCTCATTTAAGGATGAAATTCTTTCAGTTAATGAAAGAGCTTCAATGAGAACTCACATTGTGTTAATATACTTTAGTCATTGGTCACCAAATATTTATTAAGCACCAACTTTGTGCCAGGTTCTGGGAAGACAAAAGGAATAAGAGAAGGTCCCAGCCCTTACTAAACTTACAGCCCCATGGGGAAACACACCACAAAAACTGAACACGGAAAACAGGTCCTAACAAATTCTAAAAAATGCTATAAAGAAAAAACCAACAAGCTACTTTGAAAGAGCATAAAAGGACTGTCTAAAACAGTCTGGAGGTTAAGAAGGGTCTCTTAGAACAGATGATATTCAAGAAGAAAACTAAATAAGAAAGTCTGCTATGGTTGGTTGAAGGAGAAGCTTCAGGAAGAGGAAAAGCATGTAAAATTTCAAGACAGGAAAGAACCTGTGTACTCCAGGACTGGAGAGAGGACTGGATGCTGGGAGCTTAGTGAGTAAAGGGTGCAGGTTGCTTTCTCTTGAGCTGTCATCCTCTTTCCTCAAAGAAAAGCATATGAAACATATGCTCATGTTTCCTCAAAGAAAAGCATATGAAGCATAAAACAGATGAGGGCACAACTTCTCTGATCAAAAAGAGGAAGGGAACACCCCTACATGAATGCCTTAGCATGTGAAGTACTCAGAACTATGCTTAGTAAATGCTTAACAAATGATGGCTTTTTTTTTTTTTTTAGATTTGTTTATTTATTTGAGACAGAAGGAGCATGAGTGCGTGCAAGTGGAGGGAGAGGAGACAGAAAGACTTTTAAGCCGACTCCCCACTGAGCATGGAGTCCAAGGTTGGGCTCCATCTCACCTGAGCCCAAACCAAAAGTCGGATGCTTAACCAACTGAGTCACCCAGGTGCCCCAAATGTTGGCTTTTTAAAAGGCAAGGATAGAAAACTTTGTTCCTCTCTTCCCAACTTTCTGGGTGACCCAGAAAGGACACTCAAAGAAATGCTTAGGGTTCCAAGCAACAGAGTTTGATAATCATTGCACTATTGCTTCTGCATCACAGAGAAATAGAATTTCTGAAACCATGTTCTTTATAAAATCAACTTAATACAAAGAGTTTTTCTAAATACTTGATTAGTGAGGAGTTCTGATTAAAAGTTACATCTGGGTCTTGATTCATGGAAACCCTTTTACAAAACACAATACTAAGAAACAAACGATGTAAAGCATTTCAGATAGGGCACAACTGACTGAGTAAACGAAGTAGCAAAAGAGGGCGATCAAGAAAAGATAGATGACTGGCCTCTGCCTTCGGATGGCTCAGGTCATGATCTCAGTCCTCAGATCCAGGCCTGCATCGGGCTGTCTGCTCAGGGAGCCTGCTTCCTCCTCTCTCTGCCTGCCTCTCTGCCTACTTGTGATCTCTCTCCCTCAATAAATAAATAAGAAAAAAAAAAAAGAAAGAAAAGATAGATGACAAACTGTGATCTGGTCCAGTGCTTCTCATTCATAGATAAGGAACCCATGAAATACTTGTGAAAACAACTCCAGGGCTTCTGATTTGGCAGTTTCAAGGTGGGTCTTGAAAGTTTGCATTTCCAACAAGTTCCTAGATTGTAAAGCCTTCCGCCCAAGAGGGCAGTCAGTGGGAGCCTTAGAACGCCGCAGCTATCAAGGAAAACTCTGAGAGACCGGTTCCATGCAAAAGCAAAGGGTTTATTCGAGCATGCTCGGACTCACAGCCTGACCCCAAACCAGTCAGCAGCTGGGAGCCCCGAGTTCTTTCGGGGGTGGCCTTATGTATTATTGCAGTGTCCGTTACAACAAAGCCCGCGCACTGACGGCCAATTAGTTTAAGACAGTACAGCAATGGTCTGCGCGCAGGCAGCCAATCGTTTCACCAACCGCCTTTGCAAGGGAACATAGGTCCTAATTTGGGTTAGTAAGAGGTACTTGACGAGCTGCAAGCGTACAGTCTTATGGAATTTCTTTTGTTCTTCGCAGGGCTTGAGGGGGCTGGGTAACAGCCTACCGGTTGCTGGACTCAGATAACAGGATGTGGGTCTGCTCTGACATTCTGGAGGGTGGGGGTCTTCACAGCATCGTTTCAAGATGATGTTGGAGGTGGTGTCTTGGAGACTGCACTTTGAGAACCCCAGGTCTAGATCCTGGAAACCAGGAAAAATGAAATGGGACTGAAGTGGGAAACAAAGGCAGAAAGAAATACAGATAAAATTAAATGTCCTTATAACCTGCAGACCACTGACAAATACTGGAGGCAGGCAGAGGATGACCTTCCCCCAGGAAGCTGCCGACAGTCTAAATGTTAATGCCTTGCTAGAGGGAAAACAACCTTGGTTTAACAATAGCAAGGCCTCAGGTATGGTGGAGTCTTCTTTAGCATATGAACGCCCTTTTGGAACTTCTCTTATCTTTACTTCCCCCCACCCCAATCAGTTGCTCCTCCCAATCCCGGGGCAGTGGGAGCTGGAGGCTGTGGGATCAGTTGCTGTAGCTCTTTTCTGCCCAGAGATCGGTGCCTGGGTGGCTCAGTTGGGTGAGCCACTGCTTTCGACTCACGTCACGATCCTGGAGTCCCTGGATCAAGTCCCACATTGGGCTCCTCCCAGCTCCACAGAGAGTCGGCTTCTCCCTCTGACCTTCTCCCCTCTCACCTTCTCCCCTCTCATGTTCTCTCTCAAATAAATAAATAAGATATTTTAAAAATAAATAAGTAAAACCACCGTTTTTGCACAAAAGACATCTCAAGAATTCTTTCTTGGCCATCAGTTCCAGACCCCACCAATCTCACCAACATTCAAAAAGACTACTTCAGGACCAGACTGAGGGACAGGTCACGCCTAAGTAATACAGTTCTTTTTGGCAGAAGCAGTCATTTCTCCAAGTTAGAGGTGGGTAAGCGTTAGCCAGTCACCTGCACTGTCCCTACCAGATTACAGTGAATGCCAGTCTGCAGCACACAGATGTTCATTTGCTAAAAGATACTAAACAATTCAGAAACTCTGCCCTGTGATTTCTTTCTTTTTAAAGATTTTATTTATTTGAGGGCAAGAGAATGAGAGAGCATGAGAGGGGTAGTGTCAGAGGGAGAAGCAGGCTCCCCACTGAGCAGGGAACCTGGTATGGGGCTCAGTCCTGGGACTGCAAGATCATAACCTGAGCTAAAGGCAGTCACCTAACCGATGGAGCCACCCAGGTGCCCCAGCTCTATAGTTTCAACAAAGACCTGCTATCTGTCCCTTTAGGCTCTTGGAACAGACCTAGCCCAACATGCTCACTCAGTTAATTAGGATCAGGGTCAGCCTTAGAGACTGACTCTGAATTATCTAAACCCATGACAGGATCCAAGTTGTTTAGGGGTCAAGATCTGGATGCCAGCCGTCCTTAGGGCTATAGGCTTCCAGAACTCTGAACATTCTTTGACTCTGTTCATGCAAGAATGGAAACATTTCCAAAATCTTTCAGCCAATCCACATTTCTTGAATATCACTAATTTCATCATAAACACCCATTTCTTTTTTTTTTCTTTTTCTTTTTTTTTTTTTAAAAGAGTTTATTTATTTAACAGAGAGAGATCACAAGTAGGCAGAGAGGCAGGCAGAGAGAGGAGGAAGCAGGCTCCCTGCTGAGCAGAGAGCCCCATGTGGGCCTTGATCCCAGGACCCTGAGATCATGACCTGAGCTGAAGGCAGAGGCTTTAACCCTCTGACCCACCCAGGTGCCCCATAAACACCCATTTCTAATATTCATTTTGATAATTTGTAAAGCTTCTGGGGTCTCAGAAGTAAAGATAACTCAAGCTGCTGCATCAAGTGGAGCAATTTTGTTTGAACACTGGACTCAGCCTCAGCTTAGACCATGATTCCAGTATCGTGGGATTGAGCCCTGAGTCAGGCTCCATGCTCAGTGCAGATTTTGCTTAAAGATTTTCTCTCCTTCTCTCTCTGTCCCTCCCCTGCATGCTCTCTTTCTCTAAAATAAATAAATAAATAAAAATTTTTAAAAAGATAACTCAAGGGGCACCTGGGTGGCTCAGTTGGTTAAGCGACTGCTTTCGGCTCAGGTCATGATCCCGGAGACTTGGGATGGAGTCCCACATCAGGCTCCCTGCTCGGCAGGAAGCCTGCTCTCCCTCTCTCACTCCCCCTGCTTGTGTTCCCTCTCTGGCTGTGTTTCTCTCTGTCAAATAAACAAATAAAATCTTAAAAAAAAAAAAGATAACTCAAGCTTTGTGGTGGCTACTTCTATACTACAGTCTTTCTAATTAATTAGCCCTCATGGTACATCTGGACTATCCTGCAGGATACCTACTTGACAGCACACTGTTTACGCTAATATTTTTATTTTTTATTTTTTATTTTTTATTTTTATTTATTTATTTTTAAGAATATTTTATTTATTTATTTGACAGAGAGAAACACAGTCAGAGAGGGAACACAGGCAGGGGGAGTGAGAGAGGGAGAAGCAGGCCTCCTGACAAGCAGGGAGCCCAATGCGGGGCTCAACCCCGAGACTCTGGGATCATGACCTGAGCTGAAGGCAGATGCTTAACCAACTGAGCCACCCAGGTGCCCTACGCTAATATTTTTAAATGACAATTTAAAATTAAATTTAAAAAATTAAAATTAAAATTTATAAAAGTCACAAGACACAGTAAAGTTTCAAAAGTGAAAAATGATTTTTAATAAAACTGATGAAAGACATAACATTCACAGATTTACTAGGAAGTAGCATATACTCTGATTTAACCTATCATGCTATTGTGGCTTAAGAATGACCTGGCGAATAGCATCTCTTGAAATTCTTTAAGTTTATACTTAAACAGTGAGTTCCTGCTCCTACTCTTCTTCCCTCTGTTCTCATCCTCCCTGCACCTCCCTTGTAAGACATCTTCTTTTAATAACTTGTGATGTATTTGTCTGTGCTATTTTTGGTGCTTTATCCTTAGCCTTCCGATAGAGTAGAGAGCTAGTTAGGCAAAATCCCAGGGCACAAAGCTGTGAGTAGGGAGGATTACTATATAATTATCTTCCAAATGTTAAAATTTTGTATTAAAAGAAAGTGCCAAAAGTAATCATAATTCTAGATTTTTTTATATATTTGTTTATTGACCAACAAATTGGTTTTAATATTTTGGTGGATCTATAAAATAATTTAATTGCAAAATCATTTTTAAAATAATAGTCTAAGAAAATAAAAACAAGATATATATGCATATAGTAAAGCAAAATTTAAAAACTTTATGTTGATTATATAAATATTAAAAAAATATAGAAATAAATTATTTTAAGTAGATATTCACATACTTCAGTTTCTCTTTTTCACCTTTATTGAGGCAGAGTTGATAAATAAATTTATATTTAAAGTGTACAATGTGCTGATTTGACACATATATGCTTTGTAAAATGATTACTATGATCAGGTTATTTAATACTTCCATTACCTCACATGCTTACAATATGATGTCAAATACATAAACTGTGGTGTGGGACTTGGGGTAAGGGGAATAAAAACATAGTGCTTTTAGAATATGTTCAAACTTAAGCAACCATCAACTTAAAATACAGTGCTATAAGCATAGGGTGTTAATGAACCTCATGGTAACCAAGAACAAAAAACTATAATAGATACACAAAAAATAAAGAGAGAGGAACATAAGCATAACACTAAAACAAAGTCATCAAATCATAAGGGAAGAGATTGAGAGAAGACAAGGGAGAACTACAAAAACAACCAAAAATAATGAACAAAAATGGAAGTCAATAATTCCTTTAAATGTAAATGGACTCAGGCTTAACTCAAAATATATACGATAACTGAATGGATAAAACAAGACATATCTATATACTGCCTACAAGCACTGACTTCAGATCTAAAGACACAGACTATAAGGGAAGAGATAGAAAAAAATATTCTATGTAAATGGAAACAAAAAAAAGGTGGAATAACATTTATATCATATAAAATACTTTAAAACCAAGACTATAATAAGAGACAAAAAAAGGATATTACACACTGATAAAAGGATCAATCCAACTAGAGAATATAACAATTGCAAATATTTATACACCCAACAAAGGAGCACCTAAATATACGTAGCAAATGTGATTAGACATAAAGGGAGAAACTGACAATAGTACAATAAAAATAGATAACTTTAACACCCCCACGTACATCAACAGATAGATCATACAGACAGAAAATCAATAGAAAATACTGGTTTTGAATGACATTTTAGACCAGATGGATTTACAGATTCATGCAAAATAATCCATCTAAAAATAGTGGAGTATATAATTTTTTCAAATGCACACGGAACATTCTTTAGAATAGATCAGGCCATAAAACACATCTCAATAAAGTTAAGAAGAATGAAATAGTATTCGGCATCTTTTCTGGTCAGAATAATATGAAACTAGAAATCAATAACAAGGAAAAAACAAAAATGTGTAGAATCTAAACATCATGTTACTAAATAACAAATGGGTCAATGAAGAAATCAAAGATGAAATAAAAAAATACCTGACACAAATGGCAATGGAAACACAATGTCCCCAGATCTTTGGGACATGGCAAAAGTAGTTCTAAAAAGGAAATTTGTAGTAATACAGACCTACCTCAAAAAAAAAAAAAACCCAAGAAAAATAGCAAATAAAAAAATCTAACCTTATACCTAAAGGAACTATAAAAAGAACAAGTAAAGCTCAAAATTAGTATAAGGAAGGCAACAATAAAGATCACAGTGGAAATAAGTGAAATAGTGAAAAAGCAATTGAAATCAATACAACTAGGAGCTTATTTTCTGAAAAGATTAACAAAATTGATAAGACTTTAGCTAGATTTATCAAGAAAGAAAAAGAGGAATCAAACAAATTAATCAGAAATGAAAAAGGAGGGGCCCCTGGGTGGGTCAGTCATTAAGCATTTGCCTTTGCTCAGGTCATGATCTCAGGGTCCTGGGATCTACTCCTGCATTGGGCTCTGGCTTGGCAAGAAGCTTCCTTCTCCCTCTCCCACTCCCCCTGCTTGTGTTTGCTTTCTTCTTATGTCTCTCTCTGTCAAATAAATAAAATATTTTTTAAAAAAATATTTTATTTATTTATTTGAGAGAGAGAGTGAGTGAGAGAGAGCATGAGGGGGAGAAGGTTAGGGAGAGAAGGTCAGAGGGAGAAGCAGACTCCCCATGGAGCTGGGAGCCTCATGCAGGACTCGATCCTGGGACTCCAGGATCATGACCTGAGCTGAAGGCAGTGGCTTAACCAACTGGGCCACCCAGGCACCCGAATAAATAATATCTTAAAAAAAAAAAAAGGGAGATGAAAAAGAAGTTACAACCAACACCACAGAAATACAAAGGATTATAAGATATTATCATGAAAAATGTTATGCCCACAAATTGGACAACCTAGAAGAAATTAATAAATTCCTAGAAATATAATCTTCCAAGACCAATTCAGGAAGAAATATAAAAGCTGGACAGATTACTGGTAATGAAATTTAATCAGTAATCAAAAAAAACCCCAACAAACAAAAGTCCAGGACCAGATGGCTTCACAGGTGATTCCAAACAAAAATTTAAAGAAGGATCGCAAACTATCCAAAACTGAAGAGGAAGGAAGCCTTGTAAATTTGTTCTATGAGGTAATTCATCAGTTGATACCAAAACCAGAGCAAGACACTACAAAAAAGAAAAATACAGGCCAATATCCCTGAGGAACATAGATGTAAAAATCCTGAACAAAATATTAGCAAGTGGGGTGCCTAGGTGGCTCAGTCAGTAAGAGTCTGCCTTCGGCTCAGGGCATGACCCCAGGGTCCCGGGATCAAGCCCCTCATCGGGCTCCCCACTCAGTGGTAGGCCTGCTTCTCCCTCTCTCACTCCCCCTGCTTGTATTCCCTCTTTAGCTGTGTTTCTCTCTGTCAAATAAATAAATACAATATTTTTTTAAAACTTAAGCTGAATTCTATAATATTTTGAAGGGATTATTCACTATGATCAAGTAAGATTTACTCCAGAGAAGCAAAGATGGTTAAATATCTGCAAATTAAGTAGTGATATACCACATTAACACAATAAAACATAAAAATCATATGATCTTAATAGATGGAGGAAAAAGTATTTGACAAATTCAACATCCATTCCTGATAAAAATTCAACAAAATTGGTATGGAGGGAACATATATCAACATAATAAAGGTCACATATGACAAACCCACAGCTAATATAATACTCAACCTAAAAGCTAAAAACCTTTCTCTAAGATGAGGAACAAAACAAGGATGCTCACTTTTATTCAACATAATACTAGATGTATGTACTACAGCAATCAGAAAATAAAAAGAAATAAAAGACATCCAATTTTAGTAAGAAAGAAGTAAGACTGACACTATTTGCAGATGACATGACACTAGACATAGAAAACCTTAAAGACTACACCAAAGAACTATTAGAATAAATTCAGTAAGTTGAAGAATACAAATTAGAAGTTCTGTAAATTATAGAAATCTGTTGTGTACTATATTACTAATAATAAACCAGCAGAAAGAGAAAACAAAATAATTTTGTTTACCATTGCATCAAAAGAAATAACATACCTAGGAATAAACATAACCAAGGAGGTGAAAGACCTGTGTTCTGAAAACTGTAAAACAATGATGAAAGAAATGAAAGACACAAATAAATGGAAAGATATTTCATGCTCGTGTATTAGAAAAATTAATTTTAAGGGTGCCTGGTTGGCTCAGTGGGTTAAAGCCTCTGCCTTCGGCTCAGGTCATGATCTCAGGGTCCTGGGATCGAGGCCCACATCGGGCTCTCTGCTCAGCAGGGAGCCTGCTTCCTCCTCTCTCTCTGCTTGCCTCTCTGCCTACTTGTGTCAAATAAATAAATAAAAAATCTTAAAAAAAAAATTAATGTTAAAATGTCCATACTACCCAAAGCAATCTACAGATTTATGCAATCCCTATTGAAACACCAACAGCATTTTTCACAAAACCAAAGCAAATACTACTATAATCTGCATGGAACCACAAAAGATCCCAAATAGTTGAAGCAATGTTGAGAAAGAGGAATAAAGCTGGAGGTATTATATTCCAGATTTCAAACTATACTACAAAGCTACAGGAATTAAAAAAGTACAGTTCTGGCACAAAAATAGTTATATAGGGGCGCCTGGGTGGCTCAGATGGTTAGGTGACTGCCTTCGGCTCAGGTCATGATCCCGGAGACCTGGGATCGAGTCCCACATTGGGCTCCCTGCTCGGCGGGAAGCCTGCTTCTCCCTCTCTCACTCCCCCTGCTTGTGTTCCCTCTCTGGCTGTGTTTCTCTCTGCCAAATAAAAAAAATCGTTAAAAAAAAAAGTTATATAGATCAATTGAACAGAACTGAGAAATAAACCCATGCTTATGTGGTCACTTATTCTATCAAAAAGGAAGCAAGAGGGCACCTGGGTGGCTCAGAGGGTTGAGCCTCTGCCTTCGGCTCAGGTCATGATCTCAGAGTCCCGGGATCGAGTCCCACATTGGGCTCTCTGCTCAGCGGGGAGCCTGATTCCCCCTCTTTCTCTGCCTGCCTCTCTGCCTATTTGTGATCTCTCTCTCTGTCAAATAAATAAATTAAATATATACATTAAAAAAAGGAAAGCAAGAATATACTATGGGGAAAAGACAGTAAAAAATGGTACAGGGAAAACTGGACAGCTACCTGTGAAAGAATAAAACTCAACTACTTTCTCACACCACATATAAAAATAAACTTAGGATGGATTAAAGACTTAAAATATAAGACCTGAAACTATAAAACTTTTTATTTTTATTTTTTCTTAAAGATTTAATTTATTTATTTGACAGAGAGAGAGATCACAAGTAGGCAGAGATGCAGGCAGGGAGAGGGGAGGAAGCAGGCTCCCTGCTGATTGGAGAGCCAGATGTGGGCCTCGATCCCAGGACACTGAGATCATGATCTGATCCAAAGGCAGAGGCTTAACCCACTGAGCCACTCAGGTGCCTGAAACTATAAAACTTTTAAAAGAAAACGTAGCTAGCAATCTCCTAAACATTGGTCGTAGACATCAGTCCTATTAACAACATGTTTGGATTTTTCTCCTCAGGCAAGGGCAACAAAAGGAAAAATACACACTATGAACTACACCAAAATAAAAAGCTTTTATACAGTGAAGGAAACCACCCACAAAACAAATAGGCAGGGGCACCTGTGTAACTCAGTTGTTAAGCATCTGCCTTCTGCTCAGGTCATAATCCCAGGGTCCTGGGGTGGAGCACCATATTGGGCTCCCTGATCCGTGGGAGGCCTGCTTCTCCCTCTCTCACCGCCCCTGCTTGTGTTCCCTCTCTAGCTGTGTTTCTCTGTCAGATAAATAAATAAAATCTTAAACAAACAAACAAAAAGAACAGGCAATCTACTGAATGCATATATTTATAAATGACACACTAGATAAAGGGTTAATATCCAATATATATAAAGACTTCACACAACTCAACACCAAAGAAACAAACAATATGATTAATAAATGAGCAGAGGACTTGCATAGGCATTTTTTTTTTGAGAGAGAGAGACCAAGCAGTTGCAAATTTTGTATTCAATAATTATGAGTTGCTAAAACTTTGGTAGCTGAATTTTTGGGGGGCACTCTATTTCTTAAAATCTTTGATTAAAGGTTTCTATTTCTTCTTCTTCTTCTTCTTTTTTTTTTTTTTTTTAAAGATTTTATTTATTTGACAGAGAGAAACACAGCCAGAGAGGGAACACAAGCAGGGGGAGTGAGAGAGGAGAAGCAGGCTTCCAGACGAGCAGGGAGCCCGATGTGGGACTTGAACCTGGGTCTCCGGGATCATGACCTGAGCCAAAGGCCGCCTCCTAACCAACTGAGCCACTCAGGCACCCCTCTATTTCATTTTAGACACAATGCACTCAAACAGGACTCCTTAACCAAAAGGTTCAATGCCATCATAGGTCACAGGTTTACTTAGAAAGTAGTTCTTCTGAGGCTCAGATATTTTATAAAGATTTATTTACTTATTTTAGAAAGTGAGTGGGAGGAGGGGTAGAGGGAGAGAGAGAGAAGGAGACTCCCTGCTGAAGCCCAGTGCAAAGCTGGATCTCACAACCCCAGTATCATGACCTGAGCCAAAATTGAGTTGGACGCTTACCCGAGTTACCAAGGTGCCCCAAGGCTCAGATATCTTGAAATTTTAATTAATAATAGTTCTTATTTAAATTCAAATTAGCTTCACCAAAATTTGGTACTTTATGCATATAAAGAATTATAGATTTTTATAATTACAGTTTTTATTTACATTGGTAGATTATTGCACTTTTTGTTATTTGTTTATTTATTTAAAAAATTTAAGCTTTTATTTATTTATTTGACAGAGAGAGAGAGCACAAACAGGGGGAGCAGGAGGCAGAGGGAGAGGGAGAAGCAGGCTCCCCACTGAGCAAGGAGCCCAATGCATGGCTCAATCCCAGGATCCTGGGATCACAACCTGAGCCAAAGGCAGATGCTCAGCTAAGCCATCCAGGTGCCCTGATTATTACACTTTTTAAAACAATTATGAATTATGCATATATCTCAAATTCAAGAATATTTCTGTATCCATGGGTTTCTTAATAAGAACATTGTTTTTCCATAAAGCTATACTCCTTTAAAATTTACATTTCTTTTTTTTAAATTTACTTATATATTTAAGTAGTCCCTACATCCAACATGTGGCTCGAACCCATGACCCCAAGATTAAGAGTCACATGCTCCTCTTACTGAGTCAGTCAGGTGCCCTAAAATTTATATTCATGTTATCAGTGACAACCAAATCATTATACGTCAATGTTGAACTTCTTAACTGGAACTACAAGAGTATTCACAATAAGTTAGATTCTTTGACAGAATGAGCTTCTAAAATCCTAACTTGAATTGGATGAAAAAAAATCAAACTATTATTGTAATTAACTTACCAATATAAAACAAACATTATCAAGCTGGGTGCAAAGTTAAGAAAGCTGGTACATTAACAGATATTTTACTTTTCACATATGCACACGAAAACTGAGACTTGAGTCCACAATAGCCAAACTATGGAAAGAGCCCAGATGTCCATCAACAGATGAAGGGATAAAGAAGATGTCTCACACACACACACACACACACACACACACACACCGAAATATTATGCAGCCATAAAAAATGGAAATCTTACCATTTGAAACAACGTGGATGGAACTAGAGGGTATTATACTAAACAAAAATAAGTCAGTCAGAGAAAGACAATTATCATATGACCTCACTGATTCAGGGAATTTAAGAAACAAGGCAGAGGATATAAGGGAAGAGAGGAAGAGATGAAATAAGATGAAACCAGAGAGGGAGATGAACCATAAGAGACCCTTAATCTTAGGAAACAAACTGAGGGTTACTGGAGGGGAGGGTGGTGGGAATCTTGGGGTGGTGGGGTGATGGATGTTGGGAAGGGTATGTGTTGTGGTGAGCACTGGGTGTTGTGTAAGACTGATGAATTACCACCTGTACCCCTGAAACAAATAATACAAAAAGTTGAAAAAAAAAAAAAACTTAGACTTGAAAGCATGGAAAAGTACTCTAGAAAAGTTATCATTTACTCTAAATGAGAAGTATGTTGCGCAGCCTCTGTAACAGTCTTTTTTTAAAGATTTTATTTATTTATCTGAGGGAGAGAGAGAGAGCGAGCATGAGCAGGGGGACAGGGAGAGAAGGAGAAGCAGGCTTCCTACTGAGCAGAGAGGCTGACAGAGGGCTCCATCCGGGTCCCTGGGATCATGACCTGAGCCAAAGGCACACACTTAACTGACTGAGCCACCAGGAGCCTGTAGGCACAATCTTCTTTAAAAAGGTCCTAACTAGGGCATCACGTTACCCGACTCCAGGCTTTATTACAAAGCTGTGATCACGAACACAGCGTGGTACTGGCACAAAAATAGACAAATAGACCAATGGAACAGAGTAGAGAGTCCAGATATAGACCCACAAATCTATGGTCAAATCATTTTCCACAAAGCAGGAAAAAATATCCAGTGGAAAAAAGACAGTCTCTTCAATAAATGGTGCTGGGAAAATTGGACAGCTACATATAGAAGAATGAAGCTAGACTATTCTCTTACACCACACATAAAGGCAAACTCAGAATGGATGAAAGACCTCAACGTGAGGCAGGAATCCAACCAAAATCCTAGAAGAGAACATAGGCAGTAACTTCTTTGACATCGGCCACAGCAACTTCTTTCAAGACACATCTCCAAAGGCAAAGGAGATGAAAACGAAAATGAACTTTTGGGACTTCATCAAAATAAAAAGCTTCTGCACCGCAAAGGAAACAGTCAACAAAACAAAGAGGCAACCCATGGAATGGGAGAGGATATTTACAAATGACACTACGAAGGGCTGATATCCAAGATCTATAAAGAACTACTCAAACTCAACATCCAAAAAGAAGAACACATCAAAAAATGGGCAGGAGACATGAAGAGGCACTTCTCCACAGAAGACATACAAATGGCTAACAGACACATGAAAAAATGTTCATCATCACTAGCTATCAGGGAAATTCAAATCAAAACCACACTGAGATACCAACTTACACCAGTCAGAATGGCCAAAATTAACAAGACAGGAAACAACAAATGTTGGAGAGGCTGCGGAAAAAGGAGAACCCTCTTACACTGTTGGTGGGAATGCAAGCTGGTGCAGCCGCTTTGGAAAACAGTGTGGAGATTCCTTAAAAAATCAAAAATAGAGGGGCGCCTGGGTGGCTCAGTTCGTTAAGCGACTGCCTTAGGCTCAGGTCATGATCCCGGAGACCCAGGATCGAGTCCCACATCAGGCTCCCTGCTTGGCGGGAAGCCTGCTTCTCCCTCTCTCACTCCTGCTGCTTGTGTTCCCTCTCTGGCTGTGTTTCTCTCTGTTAAATAAATAAATAAAATCTTTAAAAAAAAATTTAAAAACAGATCTACCCTATGACCCTGCAATTGCACTACTGGGCATTTATCCCAAAGATACAGATGTAGTGAAAAGAAGGGCCATATGTACCCCAATGTTCATTGCACCAATGGCCACAATTGCCAAACTGTGGAAAGAGCCAAGGTGCCCTTCAACAGATGAATGGATAAAGAAGATGTGGAACATATATACAATGGAATACTACGCCTCCATCAGAAAGGATGAATATCCAACTTTTGTAGCAACATGGACTGGATTGGAAGAGATTATGCTGAGTAAAATAAGCCAAGTAGAAAAAGTCAAGTATCACATGGTTTCACTTATTTGTGGTGTGTAAGGGGTAATATAGAGGGCAGTAAGAGAAGGAAAGGAAATGGGAAGTAGGGTAATTTGGGGAGAGACAAGAAACATGAGAGACTTTGGACTCAGAAATAAACTGAGGGTCTTGGAGGGAAGAGGATGAGGGGATGGAAGAGCCTGGTGGTGGGTACTGAGGGCACATATTGCATGGAACACTGGGTGTGGGGCATAAACAATGAATCTTGAGACACTGCAAAAATAAAATTAAATTTAAAAAAAAAAGGTCCTAACTAATATTTGAAGTAGATGCTGATGTTTTCTTCAGCGAATTTGGATCTTCTACTTCTCACTTAGTCAGTAATATTACTATAGCCTCCACTGGCCATGGTAAATGTTGGTAAATACCCTGTGCAATTTAGACACTCATCATTAACTTTAGCTAGAAACCAAAATTTGTACTTAATTTTTCATTCTATAGGAAATTTTAAAATTTTATTTTAACTGAAAGAGATAATGGGGGAAATTAATATACAGTATATAAATAGCTATAGATTCACACTATATCTGTACATACAGTACTTATATAGTTACCTATATCTATTTATATAATATATAATAAAGCCCCTAAGGCAAGTGTAACCAGACTATTCTCTGTCCACGGGGTGGCAGGACTGCTCAGTCTATTTTCTCCATTTATTTAATATACAACTTACGTATAAGTATCCTGGAGACTACATGCATGTCTTTGATGGAAGCATGGGCCCTGGCACAACCAGCAGATAGAGCAAGTGGTCAGTGGCAACTGCATCCAATCCTTCTCCCACCATCACTGGACCTGAGTTCATTGCCACCTTGGTGGGAGCATCCTTCCTTTAACAGTAAGCACTCTGCCTCTGCCCACAGTCCTTAAAGAGAGAGGTAAGGGATAGAGAATGCTTGGTGAGCCCTGGAAACAACAAGAGAGATTGTCCCTCCCATTGAAAACCAGAGCCCTGCTTGCAGCACATGTCCCTCACACACTACTAAATGAGACTGCAGCAGAGTCTGGAAGTGCAAAGTGCAAGTCAACCAAACCCATCCCCAGGTTATTTTAATAAACCTATTCATAACAACTTTGTTTAAATATCTGTAGTTGTGTGTTGTTTTTTTTTTAAGATTTATTCATTTATTTATTTCAGTGCCGGGGGGCAGAGAGCAAAGCAGAGGGTGTGGAAGGCAGAGGGAGAGGGAGAAGCAGGCTCCCTGCTAAGCAAGGAGCCCAATGTGAGGCTTGATCCTAGGACTCTGGGAACATGGCCTGAGCTGAAGACAGATGCCCAATGGACTGATCCACTCAGGCATTCCTAAATATGTTTTTTTTTTTTTTTTTTTTTAATGAGACAAGGGTGAACGGTGCCTTTTCAGTGCAAACTTCCAGGGACCTATGGAAGAGAACATGGAGAACAATTTATTTATCAGATCTCTTAAGGATATCTTGTTGGGTTAAAAGTCATCTTCTCTGAACTGCTTGAGGTGGTAAGGTAATAAGGTCCCCCAAGGATCATATTCAAATGACCCTAACTAGTCTCAAAGGAGCAAAAGTTTGCCGTAGTTTTGTTGAGCCATCTGTTTGGCTGAGTGAGTTTGGGCTGTCCAAGTAATACAACTCCTTCAAATATATGTTGAACACATATTTTAAACAATATTGGTTTGATGATGGACCAAATAACCAGAGTGTTGTGTTTCCACCTCTATCCCTGGTATTAACACTAAGTGTTTCTCAAAATATTTACCTATCCCTTTGGCAAATCTAGTAAGTTCTTCCTATAATACCTCAGTCATGAAAAGGAAGGTAGCTGATTTTCAGTATTCTTTGTGTGTGTTGGGAAAGGGGAATTTATATTTTTATATTGGGTTGTCTCAACAATAGTTTTGATTATATTTTAGTCTTTGCTTACTTCTTTTTCGAGATATGCTTGACAAATAAAATTGTATATATTTAAGGTATACAAATAGTAGTTTGTTTTTGTTTTTGTGTTTTTAAGTAATCTCTACACCCAACATGGGTCTCAAACTCATGAGCCTGAGATCAAGAGTCAGAGCTAGCCATTGACTGAGCTAGCCAGGCTCCTCTGTTGACTTTTTGATAATAGCCCTCCTAACAAGTTTGAAATTAAAGCACATTATGGTTTTGATTTATATTTCTTGATGATTGGTGATGTTGAACATCTTTTCATGTGCCTGTTGGTCATTTGTATGTCTTCTTTAGAAAAATGTCTATTCAGGGCTTCTGCTCTTTTTTTTTTTTTTTTTTTTTTTTAGTTGTTTGGTTTCTTGCTATTGATTTGTAGGAGTTTGTAATACGTTTTGGAAGTTAACCTCTTATCAGATACTCATTTTACCCAAGGTGACTGATAGATTCAATGCAGTCCCTACCAAAATTTCAATGGCATTTTCACCAAAATAGAAAAAAATAATCCTAAAATTCATCTGAAGCCACAAAAGACCCGGAATGGCCAAAGCAATCTTGTACAAGAAGAACAAAGACTTCTGGGACATTACACTTCCTGACTTTAAATTATATTACAAAGCTATAATAATCAAAAACAGCATGGTACTGGCATAAAAACTGACATATGGAATAATGGAACAGAATAGACAGCCCAGAAATAAACCCATTCACAAATACACAGTGAACTAATTTTCAACAAAGGCACCAATAATACACAATGGGGAAAGAGTAGCCTCTTGGATAAATGATGTTAGAAAACTGAATATCCACATCTACCATACATGAAAATCAACTCAAAATATGTTAAAGTCTTAAACATAAGACCCAAAACTATAAAGCCCCTAGAAGAAAATGTAGAGGAAGAGCTCCTCGACACTACTCTTGGCAATGATTTTTTGGATTTAACACCAAAAGCACAGGCAACAAAAGCAAAAATAAACAAGTGAGATTACATCAATTACATCAGAAGTTTTGCCCAGCAAAGGATATAATCAACAAAATGAAAAAGCAACCTACAAAACGGGAGAAAACATACACCAACCAAATGAATTCTTTTTCAATGAAAAAGGACCTTGAAAGAGTGAGAGGGCAATGACAGATTTGTTGAATTTGAATATTTTTTCAAAACAGATAGATTAAAAACTAAATAAAACACGTATTTCGAGGCTCAAAATAACAGGCTAGTTAGTAAAATTAAAGAACAGGCAATCACCCCTTTCCCTCTACCATGGTTTAAGGAATATAGCCAAAATGAGATTTGGAGTAGGAACTTAATTCAATTTCATTTCACAAATATTTAAGGAACATTTTCTAAGTGTGCAGAGCCACATAAAGAGATAAACCAATGCTCTCTTCCCTAAAGGAGTGCCCACTTTCTCGGAGGATGCAGACACTGCCTGAAAATGTATGGCTATAAAAAGGTTTGAAAGGTTATGCTAACAGCATGAGTAAAGGATAATAAAAATCTCAGAAGTGGGGCTCAAATGATTCTCCCTGTAAGGGTTAGGAAATGCTTCACAGATGAGGTGATATCTGAGCTGGGATTTAGGATCTGTTCCATTGACTGGAGACGCAGTGAAAGGATTTTCTAGATAGAGGAGTACAGAAGTACGGACAACACTGACTCCATCTTTGGCTCTCCATTTTGTTCCTGCCCACACAATCACCTCCTTTGGGGCTGCTGTTCCAGGTCCCGTGGAGGTTAACATTTGCCCTGACTGGAATGCAGGAAGACTCGTTCCAATTCTCCCTGCATGCAAGACACCACTTTAGATAACTAGTAGAGCTGACTGGTACACAGACGGCCCCACTTTAGGTAACTACCCTGTGACTGCACCACAATGATCTCCTGGTTTTATAAAAGCTGTGAATTAAGGTGCAGACTTGGCAGAGAATGGCTGTGTAGTGCCTGGATTGTTGCCCACCCAGTCCCTAACCCCCCACTCTCCAACTCCTGTCAGTAAGATTCCCTGAATAAAACTTTGTAGACAGTACGGAGTGCCTTGCTTCATTTTTCCATCTCAAAATGCATACCCAGTCTGGAGGATACTTTACTATCCCTCCTCTACCTTCTAATAAGGAGACATATAAAATGAGCAAGCTCCCACATGCCAAAGGCTGGTGTGTTTACTTGGGGAAAGTGAGAAGTTTACTATGGCTGGCATAAAGAAAATGTAAGATGGGAGCATGGGGTAAAAGTAAAAATAATTTGGTCTGTGGAAATAAAGATAAATCAAAGGACCAACCACATGCCCAATGTCCATGCTTTGGTTAATAACTGCTTCCCTAATGTTTGCCCTGACTTCCAGCTAGGGACCAACAAGAGATAGCCAAATATGCTCCCCTAACCAATACATAGGATGTTCCATTTCCAGTTAGCCTACCAGCTTCCCCATGCCAACAACTTTCAGTCAAGCATACCTGAGGACTTCCATTTTTCCAGTATCAAGCCTTCCCACTCTTTCCCTGCCTTCCTTCTTTGTTAAATACGAGTGATAGTAGCTGACTCCCTTGCTATAGCAAGCTCTGAATAAATAGCCTTTGCTTGTTCTCATTCAGGTGCTCCTTGTTTAAAACCACACAATCAAGTCTAAGCTGCCATCTGGATCACCTCAAGTCTTCCTCTTCCACTCAAACTTCTCCAATAATATGACTCAACACCAATTACCAAAATCTTCCAAAACACAGGAAATAATAAAGCATTTGTGATGAAAAGCTTTGCACTGGGTTTGTAGCTGCCACTGTCAATGCCCCACCCATGCTCTTGACTGGGCAATATGTTTGGCTGACTTCCAACTCTGAGGGTTTTCTCCAGAGGCCTGAATTTAAACACTCTCCCAGCAGCCAATGACTGAAGACAGCTGGTATAAATACCCCAGTTCCTTCATCTCTCTGGTGGGATGATGGGCGGTATCCTTTCTACACTCACCCCCAGAGTTTCCCAGCAGGATTAAGCTACAGTTGCTCACAGTGGTGGGGTTAGGGATGCCAACCCCTGCCCCAGTCAAAAATTGGCTTTTTAAAAAATTTTATTCAAATTCTAATTAGTTAACATATAGTGTAATATTGGTTTCAGGAGTAGAATTTAGTGATTCATCATTTACATATAACACATGGTGCTCATTGTTATGCCCAAATTCCGAGACCCTCCCAAAGACGACCACCAGAGCCCAGAGTCAAAGCCAAACAGCAAGGGTCGTTTATTGCGGGTTTGAACCCGGGCCTCCGCGCACTCGTTACCGGTGACGCTAAGAGGCCCCGAGCATACTTTCAGCACAGCTTTTATAGGCAAGGACAAACAAGTTACAGAGAAGTTGGGTGAGATAACATTTTGACCCCCTCACACACACCCACACACATATTCCAGGAACTGAAGCAAGATGTACAAGTGGTTTCTTGACTTAACTGCCCTCATTTGGTAAACACAGCCTTGTAAAGGCATGAATCACCAGGGGGTCTTAGATATGTAGAGGCCTAATCATCAGGGAGTTTCAGAGCATGCTATGGTGGCCTTGAAGCTAAGCAGGCCCTAACATCATCATAACAAGTGTCCTCCTTCATACCCATCACCCATTTCTCCCGCCCCCCACCCACCTCCCACCATCAACCCTCAGTTTGTTCTCTGTCATTAGGAGTCTCTTATGGTTTGCTTCTTCCCCCTCTCTTTTTTCTCCCTTCCCACATGTTCATCTGTTTCATTTCTTAAATTCCACATGAGTGAAATTACATGGTATTTGTCCTTCTCTGACCTATTTTGCTTAACATAATACTCTCTAGCTCCATCTATATCATTGCAAATGGCATGACTTTTGACATAATTTTGACTTCCCAAAAACAACTACTAAAAGCCTACTGTTGACATGTACAGTTGATCAACATATATTCTGTATGTTATATGTACTACATATGGTATTCTTCTAATAAAGTAAGGTAGAGAAAAGAAAATCAGAAGAAAAAATATACTTATAGTACTATACTATAAAAAGTCAGCATACAAGTGTACCCATGTACTTCAAACCCATGCTGTTCAAAGATCAACTGTAGTTTACCAATATTTACTGCAATGCAAAGAAAACTAAGCACTCAAAAATTAATCCATTTTGAAAATAGCAGCAATAATCATGAATAATACATTTTATTTATTTTATCTTATTATTATTTTTTAAAGATTTTATTTATTTGACAGAGAGAAACACAGCGAGAGGGGGAACACAAGCAGGGGGACTGAGAGCAGGAGAAGCAGGCTTCCCGCCGAGCAGGGAGTCCGATGTGGGGCTCGATCCCGGGCCTCTGGGATCATGACCTGAGCCGAAAGCAGTCGCTTAACCAACTGAGCCACCCAGGCGCCCCTAAATAAATAAAATCTTAAAAAAAAACAAAACAAAAACAAAAAAACGTGTATGTTCAGGTGCCTGTCTTCTGCTCAGGTCATGATCTCACGGTCCTGGGATCCAGGCCTGCGTTGGGCTCTCTGCTTGGCAGGGAGTCTGCTTCTTCCTCTCTCTCTGCCTGCCTCTCTGCCTACTTGTGATCTCTCTGTCAAATAAATAAATTAAAATCTTTAAAAAGAAAAAAAAGAAAACTTGTATGTTCAAAATGTATGTAAACCTTATTAAAGGCTTTATTTTTTTACTTTTTATTTTTTTGCCAGATTTATAGCCCAGAAGTATTTTTCTCAAGATGCTGGGGCACATCTTGAAATTTCTATTTCCCAGGTCCTGCGGGAGAGGAGGTGCCTAATGTTGGTGGGTATCTTGTTCCAAACTGCAAAAACTACCTGCTTTCATAAAGATATGAAAACTTGGTTTTTCCTTCCTTATAAAGTCAATTAGCACTCATGGCTACTCCAATTTCCAAGCGAATTTAGGATGAACTATATGTGACAAATAATGGTCTCAAGTCTTCCTTCTTGAGGACTAGTTTTATTGTTTATTTTGAAGATATATTTGTAATAGGTTGTATCTACCTGGCTATATAAAACAGTGAGATTTATTTCTCTGTAATCTGCTACCAGATTGCCTGTGATAAATATCACATTCTAGTTTAATGCTTATGCAAATAATAAAACTATTCTCTTTCTCTTCTACCTCTGTGGAGAGGTTTATTGGGTTGGGAGATTTAGTTTTTAATTATATTTCCCCGACAGGTGCTTGTTATATTATTCTTTGTACTTTTATATTTTTTCCAAAGAATAAAAAGATACTATTCATGGACAATTTCTCAAAAATGGTGTCTACTTTCTTACACTGCTTTTACCTATATGTGAACTTCATTATGTTTAATAAATAAGCCATTTTTTACCCATGAAAGGAGTTTTTGTATTTAGATGTCTGGAAAACTGTATTGACACCTTAGTATTAAATGCATTTAAAAAAAAACAAAAACCAAGTTTCAGAGGAAGTTTATTTATTTATTTAACTAATCTCTATACCCAACATGGGGTTCAAACTCATAACCCTAAGATCAAAAGTGGCATGCTCTTCCAACTGAGCTAGCTAGGTGTCCCCAGAAGAGTTTAAAATAAAAAATGGAATCCATAGAGGATTTTGTATTTTCCCATTTTTTTTAAGATTTTTATTTATTTATTTATTTGACAGAGAGAGAGAGATCACAAACAGGCAGAGAGGTAGGCAGAGAAAGAGGGGGAAGCAGGCTCTCCGGCGAGCAGAGAGCCTGATATGGGACTCAATCCCAGGACCCTGAGATCATGACCTGAGCCAAAGACAGAGGCTCAACCCTCTGAGCCACCCAGGCGCCCCTCCCATAAAATGTTTTTAAAATATAATGTGATTTATTTCTTCCAGTTTTATTGAGGTATAACTGACAAATGAAAATTGTATATATATATAATATAAAGTGTACAAAATCATGTTTTGATATATATGCATTATTAAATAATTATAAAAATCAAGCTAATTAACATACCCATCACCTCACATTGCCATCTTGTGTGTGTAGGAGGGGTGAGAATGATGTGATTTAAATTAAAAAAAAAAACAACTGCCTGTGTCTCCTGCCAAATTTTAATTTCTCTAGGATTGGGATCATTGTCTTATTTGCTATTATACCCTAATACCGTACTCTAATACAGTGATAGGTACATAGAAGATGTCTAATAATTACTTAGTTAAATAAAGGAGAAGTTAAATACGTATATTCTTTTTTTTTTTTTTTTTTTTTTTTTTTTTTTTT
>PITA01020175.1:0-35584 GCA_004023965.1 Spilogale gracilis
GAGAAACACAGCCAGAGGGGGAACACAAGCAGGGGGAGTGAGAGAGGCAGAAGCAGGCTTCCTGCCGAGCAGGGAGCCTGATGTGGGGCTCAATCCCGGGTGTCCGGGATCATGACCTGAGCCAAAGGCAGTCGCTTAACCAACTGAGCCACCCAGGCGCCCCCCTACAGACCATTTCTACCGCTCTGTTGATCCCACTGGTTTCCCGTCACAAACACACACACACACACACACACACACACACACACACACACACGGACCAGAAATCCAGCCTCCCAGCCCTCACCTTCAGATCCTTTTGGGCTTTCAGAAAGAGGAAATCTCCAAGATTACCTCACAGGCCCACTCAAGAAAGCTAGATATACATATGTAGCCGAACGAATCCTGTTTTGTTTTGAAATGGGAATATCTTATTCATTTTACTACTTATAAAAATAACATTAGGGGGGCCCCTGGGTGGCTCAGTGGTTAAGCCTCTGCTTTCAGCTCAGGTCAGGATCCCAGAGTACCGTATTGGGCTGCCTGCTCTGCGGGAAGCCTGCTTCTCCCTCTCCCACTCCCGCTGCTTGTGTTCCCTCTCTGGCTGTATTTCTCTCTGTCAAATAAATAAGAATCTTAAATAATAATAATAATAATAATAATAATAATAACATTAGGGACGCCTGGGTGGTTCAGTCAGTTAAGTGTCTGCCTTCGGCTCAGGTCATGATTCTGGGGTCCTGGGATCAAGTCCCACATCAGGCTCCCCTGCTCAACGGAGCGTGCTTCTCCCTCTCCCTCTGCCTGCCGCTCCACCTGCTTGTGTTCTCTCTCTCTCTCTCTCTCTCTCTCTCTCTCTCTCTGTCAAATAAATAAATAAAATCTTCAAGAAAAAAAGAATAATATTTAAAAAGATAACCTAAGGGCCACTTGGCTGTCTCAGTCTGTAGAGCATGTGACTCTTGAACTTGGAGTCATGAGTTCAAGTCCCACACTGGGTGTAGAGATTACTTTAAAATTTTTTTCAGAAAAAAAAACAAGATATCCCCAAAGTGCTAGTTATTAGCGGCAAACATGAGTGGCATTAGTTGCCCCATAAACCACCCTGGGCAGTGTAAGTGGGAATGTAGGCAGAGGACCGGAGTGAACTGGACCACCCTGGGCTCCCCGACTTTCCCCTTTCTGTCTCTGTCCCGACTGACCCACCTGAATGTTTCTCATCAGCCTGACTGTTAGTGAGACACATCCCTGACTCCCAGAGGGAGGACAGCGTGTTTGGGGGGGAACGGAAGCTCCCTGGAACTATGCTCCCAATGTTCTAACATTCCCAACAAAGGGCTTCTACTGGGCTCGTTGCTCAAATCAGCCGCAAAGATCCAAACCACGAGACTCTGCAGAGCTATAAAAATCACCATCTGTTTATTTATATGTCTGCCCCCTCTCCTTCCAAAAGGAAACTGAGCTCTGAAAATCAGATCGTGCAATATACGCCAGATTATTTTCGCACACACATGTTGTGTTGTACAAGTGCTTTTGCAAAGGGAATGAGGGATTCGAATGTAGTCATACAGTCTCCCACCACCCCCACGAGGCAAAGGTTTTCTATGCTTCCATATTCCAAAGGTACGGGCGGGGTTTCAAGTCTGTATTCTGCCTCCTTCTCCTAGCATTGCTTTACAATCCTGTCATGTTGCTACATGGTAGCAACCTTTGTCACTATACCTTCTTTGTCACTATACCTTTTCCTGGATTATAATATCGCCATCAACTGGGTTTTACCATCTTGGCAAGAGCAGTAACAGTCTAGGAAACACTTAGCCTCCTGGCCTAACCCTCCCCTCTCCATCTGGTTCCAGCCAACAACAAGAGCCTGATCCAGGTTTGGTCAATCGCGGGACCCCATTCCTCTGGCCACAGCGACTGGCCCAGGAATGCACAAGTCACCCCAGCCAAGACAGCCTCCTTCACCCGGCCCCTGGGCAAGAGCGGCTTTCTCTTTCCTCCAATATCACAAAGCAGGAACAATGTAAGTCCAGAGCAATCAGAATTGGCGTCCCTTTCCCCTCCTTGCCCCCCTGCAATGGAGGAAACTAGTCAATAGTAGGAGAAAATGAGCCCTATGCCCAAGGGAAGCTGAGCCAAGGGATGGAGGGGACCCGACAACTCATGGGAGTCCCTTGGACGGCCCCATTTCCTGAGCTGCTGAATTCCCTTTTGTAGTTAAGTTAGTTTGGAGCTGGGCTTCTGTCCTTTATTGCTGAAAGAATCTTGATGATGACAGTCCATTCCTGTGAGCAAGTCACAAGGGCAGTGCTCAGGTTTTGCCATATGCTGAATGCTGCAATGAACATCTTTTTTTTCCCAAAACAAAACAAAATGCTTTCAATTAGAAATATGATTATATGATTAACGAATTAAACAGGAGTTTCGATGTGATCAGTTTTGAGTCTGCTTGGAGCTTCTTTTCTGGAAGGACATGGGAGCCCTCAGGTCTTACCTCCCAGCTCTTTACCTCCTTATCAGGCAACCTCGACTATTCCTTGAAAATCAGATAGGACTTGGCCAAGGGCACGCATCTGAGGAGACCACAGAAGCATAGACATAGTGAAGAGGACATGGGCCCATCTGGAGAATGGTGGAGGGCAATCTTAGGGGCACAGGGGTGGCTCTGTTGGTTAAGCACCCACTCTTGATTTTGGCTCAGTTTATGATCTCAGGGTCCTGGGATCCAGCCCTGTGTCAGGCTTCCCACTGAGCGTAGAACACTGCTTAAGATTCTCTCTCTCCCTTTGCCTCTCTCCTTACCCCTGCTTATGCTCTGTCTCTCTCACTCAAATAAATACAATTTTTAAATTTAAATTTTATTTATTTATTTATTTGTTTATTTGAGAGGGAGCAAGAGAACGCATGAGAGGGGAAAAGTCAGAGGGAGTGGGTGCCAGTTAGCTGAGCCACTGCCTTCGATCACGTACGTCATGATCCTGGAGTCCAGAGATCGAGTCCCACATCGGGCTTCTAGCTCTGCAGGGGGTCAGCTTCTCCCTCTGACCTTCTCCTGTTTCATGCTCTCTCACTCTCTCTCTCAAATGAAAAAATAAAATCTTAAGGAAAAAAAAAAGTCAGAGGGAGAAGAGGACTCCCCACTGAGCAGGGAGCCCAATGCGGACTCCATCTAGGAATTCCAAGATCATGACCTGAGCCTGAGCTGAAGGCAGCTGCATAACAAACCAAGCCACCCAGGTGCCCTCTTTTTTTTGTTTGTTTGTTTTTTTGTTTTTTAGGGAATGTTAGCTTTGGCTGGAGGAAGGAGAGACCACCTGGTGGGCAACCAGAGGAGGCAGATCAGGCACTGAAGTTTTCTGAATCAGAGTGGGGGAAGTGAACAGTAACAGTTTTAATCGGTTCCATGCCAACCGAGTCCCTCCCCTTTCTGATACCTACTTTTCCTTTGGGGAACTGCCCCCACCCCTTCCCGCTCCCATCATTCTAGTCCTGATGGCCCATCCTGGGCGTGGTCCATGGCCCAGAAGCAGCCAGTCAACACATTATGTCTTCCCTAGCCGCTGAGGTTGGTTCGGGGGTGAGGGTGGGATGCAAGCAGGGACAAAGTCTAATCCACGCAAGATCGGGCCTCAACTCATTGAAGAAGGGACTAGACTCACTGGAAGCTTATTTCCATGGACGGCCGCCGCAATCCCTCCCAAATGGCCTTTTGCAGCGTCTGCCACTCCTCTCATCAAGAGGAAGAGTTTTGTTGTTGTTTTGTTTTTTCTTTTTTTTTTTTTTTTTAGAGGAAGAGTTTATTTTCCCTCCAATTCCATCTGGGCTGGCCCCGTGGTAACTTGCTTTGATCCGAAGAATTGGGGATGAGCCAATGATCTGCCTGTTTGGGGCCTGAAGAGGACTGGCAGCTTCTGCTTTGTCCTCTCGGGAGCCAGCCATGGGGTGCAGAAACGTGGGCTAGACTACTGGAAGGTGGGAGGCCACATGGAGGGAGAAGGCACTCAGAGAACCAGGATGCCCCAGCCCCCTGCTAGGAGAGAGGTCCTAGGACACGTGACAAGCCCATCTTGGCTTCTCCAGCTCTGGCCCATGTGATACTAACCCCAGGCATCCATGCTGAGCCCTGGCCAAATTCTTTCTCCTTTTTTTGCTCTAATTCTTGATCCACCAATTCGTGGGCAGTGAAATGGTTTGTGTCTCAAGCCACTCAGCTTGGGGTTGATTCATGACATGGTTGTGGACAAGAAACCACTGTCTTTCCACTGGAGGGACACAGGCCTCGAGCTGCTGGTGGCCATCTGTGAGGTAGCCTGAGAATAACACCAACACAAGGGACAGGCGGAGAGACACTGATTTAAGTCCCTGATCCCACTGGCCTGAAATCATAGTTGTATTTGCCCTTCTCAGTTATGTGGGTCAATAAAGCTTACAGGAGCTGGTTTGGGTTGGGTTTCTGTCACTTGTAACCCAAAAAAAGCCTCTTATGAGGGGAGAGGAGCTGACAATGAAAGAAACATTGAGTCCATCTGACTGGTCTCCAGGAGGGCTAAGACTTTGCCCTCCAGAGAATCCTTCTTGGAGTACAGACAGTCCCCCTGATCCCCCCGGGGTATGGGATGAATCAGAAGGGGGCAGTGAGGAAAGGACTGCTGGCTCTGGGAATCCACACAGGTTCTGATCTCAGTGAGGACAGAGGATCCCATCCCACTGCCACCAGGTGGAGTCTGAGTCTTTCAGGTACAGGACCTGGCTGCCCAAATAAACCGATTAGTATCAGGGCCTCCCCGCCCAGGTTTGGCAAGAGGTACAGCCCAGTGCCCCCTGCCCCCAGCATCTGCCTCCCTCTCTTCTCTCAGGCACCTGGAGCCCACCTTTGGGTTCTCCCTCCACTTCTCTCAAATTTGTCTCTGGACATTCATACCCAGAAGAAGATGGTAACAGCTCACAGTGATCAAGATGACATGGTATTAGCAAGAGAACAGACACAAAGTGGGGTGTCTGGGTGGCATAGTTGGTTGAGCGTCTGACTCTTGGTTTTGGCCCAGATTGCGGTCTCAGGGTCCTGGGATCGAGCCCCACGTCTGCTGAGTGTGGAGCCTGATAAGGATGGTCTCTCCCTCTCCCTCGGCTCCTCCCACCCTGTGTTCTTTCTCTCTCAAATAAATAAATCAATCTTAGAAAAAAAAAAGATTTTAAAAAATCCCTGGGGTGCCTGGGTGGCTCAGTCATTAAGCGTCTGACTGCTTTTGGCTCAGGTCATGGTCCCAGAGTCCGCAGGATCCAGCCCCACATCAGGCTCCCTGCTGGAGGGGTGGGAAGCCTGCTTTTCCCTCTCTCACTCCCCCTGCTTATGTTCCCTCTCTCGCTGTGTCTCTGTCAAATAAATAAAATCTTTAAAAAGAAAAAAAAATCCCTTAGGAAGCCAAGGTCTCCCAGGAAGGAATGCAGAATGTAACCGAATCTAGCTGTATGACAAATGTATGATACTTTACCAAACGGGGGCGGGGGGGGGGGGGAATGGGGTAGGTGCTGACCCAGTCACTTCAGAAATGAGTAGAGTCTCTGTGATGACAGGCAGAAGGAAACTGCCCCGTACTGGAGTTAATCAGGTGGATTCCCATGGGGTTATGAGTTCACAGTTCTGAGAAGTCCTGCCCATGTACACCGGAAATGAACAATTAAGTAAGTGGATGGTGCTAAGAGAGTCAGGTGGCTCACTGTTGGAGTGAGAATTTACAGAGAGGCACAGAGAGGAGGTTAAAATGATCCATGTAGCAATGGATTAGGGCTGGAGACATCAGTATGAACTCACGTTTAGCTAAATGAGATACAGACAGTTACACAGGTTACTATACATACAAATGTTTGTTGTCCCAGCCAAGAGGGTCTAAAAGCAAGGATACCCCATGGCAATAAGCACGTTCAGGGCCCAGATTTTTTTTTTCCCTTTCCTTCCTTTTTCTTTTAAAGATTTTTTTTTAAAAAAGCAATCTCTACAACCAATGTGGGGCCCAGATTTTGCTTTCTAATACCATTTTTCAATAAAAGGAGCTAGACCTTCTTGGAGAAATGGCTTATTCTAGGACTGGGGCAGGTAATATACGAAAGAGCCTGGAACATCTTATTTGGCAAAAAAATAGGGAAACACTTTATTTTTTTTTAAAAGATTTTACTTATTTATTTGACAGAGAGAGAGATCACAAGCAGGCAGAGAGGCAGGCAGAGAGAGAGATCACAAGCAGGCAGAGAGGCAGGCAGAGAGAGGAGGAAGCAGGCTCCCTGAGCAGAGAGCCTGATGCGGGCCTCAATCCCAGGACCCTGAGATCATGACCTGAGCCGAAGGCAGAGGCTTTAACCCACCGAGCCACCCAGGCACCCTGTGGGAAACACTTTAAAAAATGTTTTAATTTAAAAAAAAATTTTTTTTTGATGGTGATGTGTCAAGGAAATCTACAAAGCAAGTAAAAGTGTTCCTGCGGCTAAAGCTGAGACACTTGGGGCAACAAAATAAAGTATATTGAATTACAACCCAAAGTATATAATAAAAACCTGTTGAGTCCATACTGATAGAAATCAATAGATGAATAAACAAATAAATGAGGGAGACAAACTTTCCATGAAGAATTCCAAATAAGTTGTATAAATACTTCTCCCTCCAGAAGGCAGAGTCTAACTCTCCACTCTCAAAGTGTAGGCTGAGCATAGTCACTTCCTTTCAAAGAGGAGGGCATGAGGGGGCACCTGGGTGGCTTGAGTCGGCTACATGGCTAACTTTTGGTTTGTGCTCAGGTCTTGATCTCAGGGTGGTGAGATGGAGGCCTCTCCCCATCCGTATCCCTTTGGCTCTGAGCTCATTGGGGAGTCTGCACGGATTGACTCTCTCCCTTTCCCTTGGCTCCTCCCACCCAATAAATAAATCTTTAAAATAATACTTTAAAAGTAGTTTATTTCTAAGACATCTAGATATTAAAGATAAAAGGCTTAATTAAGTGGCTGACCCTTGATATCAAGATCCTGGGGTCTGACCCTTGATATCAAGATCCTGGGGTCCTGGGATCGAGCCTTGCTTGGGGCTCCCAGTTCAGCAGGGAGTCTGCTTCTCCCTCTCCCTCTGCCCCCACTTGTGCTCTTCCAATGTTCCAAAACCTAAGCACACATCATAATAACCCAGAGTGTTTGTTTAATCTTTCACCTCCTTTTTACCTCCAGATGAAGGAAGGCTGGGGCAGGACTAGAGAATTTGCATTTCTTGCCCTAGGTGCTGCTGGTACTGCTTCAGGGATCCCACTTTGAGAACAACTGGTATAAACTCTAGGATTAAAATGATTAAAATGCTGATTAATTCTCATCCCATCCACTGGAAATTTTCAGGTGACTCTTCCACAGCCCCTCTTGAGAAGGCGGGGAGAAGCCCCACTGTCTGCTCTACTTTACCCTCCACCCCTTCTGCCTCCCTAACACTCAAAGTAGGAGTAGGAGGAGGGCGAGAGAGAGATGACTCAACCCAGCCCTTGGGGGGCATCCAAGACCTCCCAGGGTAGTGAAAGCCAGAGAGTAAAGGATTGCTAATTTACTGTTTCAGGAGCAAAGCAAGATGGAAATAGCAGAATGTGGAGAACTTGAGAAAGCTTCAAGGGTCAGGAGAGATAAAGCTCAAGGTGAGGAATGTTCTGGGAATCACCAAAAGAAAAGGGAAGGGCATTCCCAGCAGTTGGAACAAGATACAGGAGGGCAAACGGGTTGACAGTTCTTGACTTTTCTGGACCCCTGGTAACTGGGCACTTAGTAGGAGTCCAATACTTCTCACTCAGGTAAGTACAATAGATAATCAGCATTCCCATTGACAAAGGAAGCCCTGAAATGTTAAGTAACTTCCCGAAGGTCATCCAGCTGGTAAGCAAGAAAACACACATTGGAGCTCCAAAAGCGCTGAGTCTAAATCTGGAGGCTGCCTCACTCAGAGGCAGGGAGCCTGTCTCCTCCCCTCTTCCCCTCGTCCCAGCTGACATCCCCCATCCTGTTTTCTTTCTCCAAGCCTTCCATCTCCTTCAACCCTTTCCCGAGGTTGCTGGCTTCCCCAGTCTCTTTTCTCAGTTCTCCCGTGATTAACCGTTACCAGATTCATGAGCAAAGATTCAGAGTCCCAGGAGCTTTCCCACCACTAGCCGACAAAGGAAAGCTAAGCCCGGGGATCCTCCTCCCGGCCTCGCCCCGTCCGCCCTTCTTCTCTGGATTGCCGCGAGGATCAAGAGCTCAGCGCTGCGGCTGAACTCCTACGCCATCCTTCGGGCCCCGCCGCCAGCCACACCCAGGCGCTGGGACCTACGAATCCCGCCCTCAGCCTCGGGACATCCGTCCGGTCCTGCAAGTGTGTCCCCTCCGCACCTGCGGGCGGAGCCGCAGCTTCCAGGTTCACCTGGCGCCAGGGCCCGCGGGGGAGCGGATCTGCTGTTTGGCAGTCCCGGTCCGCCGCGAACCCGGACAGGAGGTGAAGGGAGGGCGCCCTCCGCCCGCCCTAGGAGCAGCGCCAATCCCGCTCCCTCCTCGGCTCCGTGGGGGGCTGCTGCGTCCGGGCTCGGCCTCTGCGCCCCTCCCGCAGGCCCCGGCCCAAGCTCTCCTCCTGGCGAGAGAAACGAGCTCCGCTCCCGGGACGCCTGTCCTCGAGCCCCGAGTCTGGGGCGCCAGCGCGCGGAGAGTTAACTCCAACCGCCTTCCCGCGGATACCCTGGGCCGGGTCGCCAAGAGCACCTCCCATTGGCCGCAGAGCCGGCTCGGCGCTGATTGGCTGAGGCCGCGGGCCGCTGGCGGTGGCGGTCCCGCCTCGGCAGGTTGCCCGGGGCGAAGCTGCTGCGGGCTTCAGCAGGCAGCTGCCTCGGGACGCTCCTACCGGGCCGGAGTTCCGATTTCCTTCCCCGACACAGACGCCACCGATCTTCTCCCGGATCCTCTTCCTCCGTAACCTCCTGCTTTTCTTTTTCCTTTCTCTCGCTTCCCATCTCCCTAATCCGCTCTTTCCTCCCCTGCTTCTGAGCCCCGGACCCCACCATCCCCATCATCCACCTGCCATCCTCCTGGCTTCTTGCCCCTCCTTGACCTAAGATCCCGCGACCAACGGAGCCCCATCATAACCTTCTCACCAAAGTCTCCTAAACCCCTTTCCTTCTCTCTTTGCCAGCCCCCGACTCCCAACTTCCAGCTAATCTTTGACCTCTTGACCTCTGACCCTAACCTTCTCGATTCCAGACCTCTAAATTCCTATCTCCTGCAGCCAGGCACGGGGACTGCTGACACGGAGCCCGCCCCCCCCCTCCCCCAGTTCTGACCCCGTTTTTTACTTTCTTACTCTTGGGCCACTTCCTGTCACTGCTACTCGCACGATGGACTTCTTGATGAGTGGCCTGGCGGCCTGCGGGGCCTGCTTGTTCACCAACCCCCTGGAAGTGGTAAAGACCAGGATGCAGTTGCAGGGAGAACTCCAGGCTCGTGGCACCTACCAGCGGCACTACCGAAATGTCTTCCATGCCTTCATCACCATCGGCAAGGTGGATGGCCTGGCTGCCTTACAGAAGGGACTGGGCCCTGCTCTCTTATACCAGTTCCTGATGAATGGCATCCGCTTGGGCACCTATGGGCTGGCTGAGGCTGGGGGCTACCTGCACACGGCCGAAGGCACCCTCAGCCGTCCCCGCAGCGCTGCAGCTGGGGCCCTGGCTGGGGTCATGGGAGCCTACTTGGGGAGCCCCATCTACATGGTGAGAAGAATGGTCTTGTCTGGGGCTTTCAAGCAGACCCTTGATGTAGGGTGGGGCCTGGGCCTTCACAACCTGACCCTGATATTGGGAGTGGTGGGTTTGTGTCTGGGACGATGGGGAATTCAAATCACATACCGCAGCAGGTGTAGGGTTTAGGGAAAGTCCCTGGCACCACAAAATTAGCATCCCACAGTCTCCTCCTTTGAGTTTTCTGGAATGGGCGAAAGGTCAATAGCCTGAGGCAGAGATGGGAGGTGACCAGCTCAAGGTCACACAGCTAGTTTTTGCTAGGACTAGGTCCTGTTTAGTGTTCCTCCTGGAATACATTGGGAGGCAGGGAGTTCTATAAAAGACACAGTCTGGTCTCACTCCCAGGGTGTGACATTCAAGGACAGTGACCCCTCCAGAAGCATCCTCCACATGCCTCCACAGGGCTTGGCTTACAGATGACCCCTCGCAACCAGCCCCAGGGTTGATTGGGGGAGCCTGGTGGGGGGGCCTGGACATCAGTCTGGGAATAGGAGCTGGCATGAGAGGCCAGACACCAGAGTGTTGCCTAAGGAGAACAGTTGTAGGAAATGTTGCCATTCTCTAACCTGTCCGCCCCCCACCCAACCCCCAAGGGTAGGAGGATGTAGAGGGGGTGGGGGTGTCTTGCAGTCCTAGGAGATCCAACCACTGGGACTGGAGCCAAAGGACACAGAGTCTCATGACCAATGTATTAATGGGAACAACAGTAATTATCAGATTAAAAGGATATTCCTTGCTGAACACCCTAGAGGAAGTATGACGGGGTCAGGCGTTTGGGTCTTTGAGGTGGGAGTCTGACCACTGGGCCATAGGCTGTGACACTCTCTTGTTCCCAGGTGAAGACACACCTACAGGCCCAGGCGGCCTCAGAAATTGCTGTAGGTCACCAGTATAAGCATCAGGTGAGGGTTTTCCAACCTTGCTGGAGTCAATGCCCATTCTTTCCCATCCCCCCACTGCCTCCCCACCCCAGCTCTCCACCTGGCCCCTAGCTGCCTCCTAGCCCAATGATCCAGCCAATCCAGCTGGCCGCACCCTGCTCCTATTCTGGAGCGGTGAGGAAGGGAACCATGGCCAGTGGCAGACGCATTCAGATTCTAAGTCCACATGGAACCAGTTGTCCAGACGTGGGGTGCCCATGAAGGACCCATCTTCGGCAGTGTGAGGTGGCAGCGCCTGACACTGGGGGGACTGAAGCCCGCCCCCACGGTCTTCCCCCTACCAGGGCATGTTTCAGGCGCTAAGCGAGATTGGCCAGAAACATGGGCTGGTGGGGTTGTGGCGTGGGGCCCTGGGCAGCCTGCCCCGAGTTATCATCGGTTCCTCCACCCAGCTGTGCACCTTCTCATCCACCAAGGACTTCATCACTCAGTGGGAGGTACTGCCCTGGGGGAAAGGGTGGGACCACCCTGGGACTGCGGGCAGGGGCGGGCAGGGGTGGGCAAGCTGAAGGAGTCCCCCAGGGGACAGTTCCCACAGTCAACATCAAGGAATGGCAGGAAGGCTTGGGGTCGCTGACTTTACACCCTCCCCATGGTCCTCTTGTCGCTTCCTCCCAGATGAATCCTCAAGCATCCTGCCTTCCTCCTTCACGGTGTTCTTGTGCTGTGTCCTAACCGGGGGCATGGAAGCTCCCTGAGCTACCTGCTCTCTGCCCTCTCCTGCCCTGTCCTTTCCTAGGGGTGGAATGACGGGCTGACACACTTCTTCCTCCCTCCATCCTTAGATATTTCCTCCCCAGAGCTGGAAGGTGGCTCTGGTCGCTGCCATGGTGAGTGGCATCGCAGTGGTCCTGGCCATGACGCCCTTTGATGTGGTCTGTACGAGGCTCTACAACCAACCCACCGACGCTCGGGGCAAGGTAAGGGGTTGCTCTGGAGCGCTGGCAGGCAGAGCAGGCCATGCCAGGCGGTGGGTGAAAGCGAATGGTGGGCGCAGGTGGGGACCGCCTGGAATGCAGCCCGCTGAGAGGAGGCCCCTGGAGGCTCTGACAGTCGCCTTCCCTGTGCTCTCCCTCCCTCTCAACCTGCTCGCAGGGCCTCATGTACCGGGGGTTACTCGATGCTCTGCTCCAGACCGCTCGGACAGAGGGCATTTTCGGCATGTACAAGGGTATAGGTGCTTCCTACTTCCGCCTTGGCCCCCACACCATCCTTTCCCTCTTCTTCTGGGACCAGTTACGCACCCTCTACTACACGTACACCAAATGACAATAGGCACTCTTTCCTGCACCACCAAATCAGCACTCCTTGAACACTTCCGCCTCCACTCCTATGTCCTGGTGACTTCTGACCATGTGATCTTTCATCCCTCCAAGGGGGACAGCCAACTCCACTCACCGTCTACTTTCTCAGGGTTGAATCACACTACAAGGGACAGTCTCCCTCCCTTCCTCGGGTGTCACTTTAAAACTTCCCTCCTCGTCCTTCTGGACACGTCACACACACACCCTCTAGGGCTGAATCAGTGACTCCAAAGTTTTCCCTCCTTTATATGGACAACATTGGGTCCCTTCTGATCCTATGCACAAACTTTTAACTCCCCACTCCAAGACCAAAAGGAACTGGGGGGACCCAGGTATCTTGTTAGATGCAAAGGCACAGAGATATCTTGGTTATAAAGCAAGTTTATTTCTGCAGACAGAAGGTGTCTTATGTTTATGCACAGGGAAGGAATTAGGGCCATGTATCCAATGCCTTGTTCCCCTTGAAGAATGGGGTCCCCATGTGCTTGAGCAGCTTCACGTAGTGTTTCAGCATCTTTACTGGGGACCAAAGATGTTGGGGTCATGAAGGGTCAGACTGGTCACCAGCTGTTCAAAGTCACCCAGGCTCCAGGGCGGAAGTGACAGATTTTCAGGACCAAGAGATAACCTATTGTCAGGGCTTGGGGGTGGGGGAACAGATGGAGAGAGAACATCATCCAGGCCCCAGGTGGGTAAGTTCCCACTTCCTGTGCCCTGGAGGACCTGGGTATCTGTGACCCCAAACTTCTGGCCCTCTTCCTCTTCCTTTGGAGGACCCTACCAGCCAGTCTCCTGGCTCTGCCCCTCCCAGCAGATCCTCCGGGGGACCCAGTCACAAGCCATGCGTCCTTTCTGTCCTCCTTACAGGGGATCGTTGAAGGTGAGCAGGAGATCAGTCTGGTACTGGGGCAGCCGCATCAAAGCCTGGTGCACTGTCACATCCTTTGCTACCTAAAGGGATCAGAGCCCAGATGTTTACCTAACCTGGCCCTCCCCCAGGGCCACTCCCTTCACAGGTTGAGGAATCTCAAACTCCCCTGCCCTCACCTGCTGGTTTTCTTTAGCTACCAGCTGCTTGCCAGTCAGGACCCAGGCTTCTTGACAGCAGCTCTTCAGAGCCAGGTTCTCCAAAAGGAGGGGCTGCACACTGTCCACTTGAAGGGCCCTAGCCCCCTGCACCCCGCCCACGTCCTCAAAGTGGTACCTAGAGTAGCAGGAGTGGGGTCAGGCAGGGACATCTCTCACCCCCACGCTCAGCCACCCTCAACCACCCCCCCCCCCCCCCCCCCCCCCCCCCCCCCCCCCCCCCCCCCCCCCCGCCCCAGCATCTTTGAGTCCCTTAAGCTTCGCTCACTTCCGGTGATAAGGCGTTGCCCTTGAAGTTCTCTTGCCCTGATTAACCCTCCAGCCGCAGGCCCCGCCCACCTCTTCGGCTCCGGCCCTCTCATTGGCCAGCCGCGCGGGCGGCCGCTTCCCTCACCGCGCAGCCTCCTCGCCCTGCACGTGGGCCTGCAGCTCCAGAAGTTCCACGATCAGGCTCTGGTCCGTCTCGCGGTGGCAGAAGACTTCCTGATTGTCCGGGACCGGTCGGAGGTCGCTGGGGAGAGGCGAGGCACACCCCGGCTAAGCCCCGCTTCTGTCCGCATCCCACCCGGCCGGCCGGCGGCGCCCACACCTTCTCACCTCACGTCAAGGATCCCGGGAGGCAGAGTGGCGGAAAAGGCGCCCCCGAACAGCGGGTAGTCTCGCGTGGGCTCCATGGGCCTGGAGCAGATGCGGGCATTAGAGAGATGTAGAAAAAACCCACGTGCGGCCACGCGGCATCACCGCCGCCGCCTCCGGTCCACCTTAGCTCCCGCCCCTTTAAGGATGAGCCCCGCCCTGTGGCTGCGCTGGCCAATCGGCACCTGCGCCGTGGGGGCGGGCCCAGAGGGGCGGCACCCGGAAGCCTAGCTCTCCCAGAGGGCTCGGGGCGGGACCTGGGGGCCCGCTGCGAGCTCAGAGCTCGAGCGTGGGGTTTGTGACGCCCACAGACTCGCTAGGTTGCGACTCCAGTCCCCTCTCTTTAAAGGAGTCGCATCTTCTAGGACTGTCGCCTGAGACCCTCCTTGGGGGCCCTTGCTGGGGCAAGGGACTGACGTCTAGGTGTGGTCTCCGAGTCCGAGGAGAATAGTTTGAGGGTCTCACAGCTCTCTCCTTGGGGCGTCTTGATGGCAGCGAGCTGCAAACCAGACGCTAATTCCCAGATGCGGGGAATTAGGGGAACGGTGGGGCCAGGTGTGGGGCACGGTTAGGATTCAGGTCTCTGGCCTTCCTGCAAGCAACACCCAACTCCGGGATTAGGTATTTAATCCCTCTCAAATCTTGCCTTGAGAACGCGGTGGGGGGCTGAGGGTGGGGACGGGCCGCCCCTACACGCACCTGGAGGAAAACACGGATTAAACCCTCTGTTGCTCTTTCACAGATTTTTAGAATGTTCTTAAAGTCTCTGCTCAGGTTTCTCCATTCATGTTTGATCCCCAGCAACCGGCAGTGTTTAGAACATAACAGACCCATTATGTACTATTGAACAATTGAATAAACCCCACCCACGGGTTTCCAAGTGCTGACTGTACTTACGGACCCTAATAATTTCCCTACACTGGGGCCAGGAGACACCTTATTTTCAGGCCCGTACCAAAGCTGGAGATACAAAGGCAATTAGGACAGGATCCCTGCCTCACCGGGAAACACCAAGTACACTTTGAGTCTTAAAGTTTGACCCAAAATTTACCGAGGGCATCCTAGGGGTGTGTTAGGCAGGAGGACATCAGGAGAAAGACTTGGAGCTGAAGGAGGGTGTTTGGGGAGATGCAAGTGTATCAGTTTGGCAGGGGTGCAGTGGGGATCCAGTGGGAGCTGTGAGCAGTGATGCTGGAGATATGCAGGGTTTTTTTATAGATCACCCTAAAGAGCTTGGACTGTTGCCTTCTGACTGCCAGCCTTAGACTTGTCTGGTCCTTATGCCCTCATCTCTAAAACTTTGTTGGTATTAAGGGAGCTGTGGATAGAACTGCATCTGGATCTGTTTCTGGGCAAAGAGAGTGGACTAGGTTTGATCTGTGGAATTCTAGAGAAGAGGGGAATGTTGCAGACCCTAGAGGGAGAGAAGGAGCCCGGACAAGGGAAAGCAAGGGAGCTCGAACAGAGAGGTCTACTCCACACTGGATGGGATGCTGAGTGGCAGACCTCTCTGTCCTTCCCTCCCTGTTTCTGCTGGCCTGCCTGCCATCCACCCCCACCCCAGCCCCAACCCCACAGAGCAATACCAGCTCTACCTGCTTTGTGAGCAGTCAAGCAGATAGGGAACCCTTGGAAAGGGACCTTCAGGGAAAAAGAAGTTAACAGGGCCCTGGCATTGGGCACAAGGGGTGGGGGTCACACAAGATTAGGGAGACTGGGGAGAAAGCCCCCCACTTCCTGATTTGGGGTCTCTGTCATGTCAGGAGCCATGCTCTTGGATGAGCCTTGTGCAGCTGGGGGCTCCTGACCGCCATAGTTCTTGAGCTCTTCCAAGGGGTAAGAAGTGGATCTCCACGAAGTGACACAGGCACGGGGCCAGTCATCCTCCGGGAATGCGGGGTGGAAGGCCACCCTAACCTGACAAATTCCCACTTGAACTTCCCTCCGTCTCATCCTTCACATCTGTCTTGTGTCTGTCACTTCTCTAGGCCCTCCCAACTGCTGACTCTTGTACCTTCAAATTCAAACTTCCAAGAGACAGAATCTAAGGACCTATTTGGCTACCTCTCCTACCTGGCCACTTCCTGGGCCACCAGCCAGATATGAGTGAGATCCCCGGTCCAGCTGGCTGTGGCTAGGATGATGGGTATCATAGGACAAATCTCAGTAGGCTGCGGTGAGCCAAGCCATTTTTCTCAGGGCAGGTGTGAGGATTTGTCCCCATCTCAGCCCACTGGTTGAAATAGACTGCAACTGATGGATTTAGTCTCCTTATCTGAAGGACATGTCCTTACCCCAGCCTGTGGTTGGTGCTGCTGGTTTCTCTGGGGACAGTTATGTCAGAGCACCTTGAGGGCACCAGGAGGTGGCTCAATACACCCAAACTCAAGCCTCAATTTGGGGTGACACCTATTTCTACTAAGCAGAGGTTCTGAGGTTTTTTTTTTCCTTTTTAAAGATTTTATTTATTTGACAGAGAGAAACACAGCCAGAGGGGGAACACAAGCAGGGGGAGTGAGAGAGGGAGAAGCAGGCTTCCCGCAGAGCAGGTGGCCCGATGTGGGGCTCGATCCTGGTTCTCCGGGATCATGACCTGAGCCGAAGGCAGTCGCCCGACCAACTGAGCCACCCAGGCGCCCCTGAGGTTTTTTTCCTACCATGCATCCCCTTGGCAGCTTGGCGAGACCCACCACCCCCTGCTCAGAATGATATTTGCCATTTCATAAAATAAAATATGTAGAGATACCAAAGAAATGAAACATTTTTTAAATATTTTATTAATTTGTTTGAGAGAGAGCACAAGCAGGGGAAGCAGCAGAGAGAGAGAAGCAGGCTCCATGCTGAGCAGGGAGCCCGTTGAAGGGCTTGATCCCAGGACCCCTGGATTATGACCATAGCTGAAGGCAGACACTTAATCGATTGAGCCACCCAGGTGCCCCAGGAAATGAAAATATTTAAATAAAATGATCAAAATTAAAACCCCAGATTTTTGTTTGAATAAAAATGTGCTGCTTTCTTGTCCTGTTAACAAGGTCGCGCAGAAGGTCTGGTGAGTATAACACGTAATACGGACTCTCAGTACTGCTCATACTACTAGGCTCTGAGGTCTACAGCTGGAATTAGAGGAGATGCTAAATTTCAAATAAGAGCTCATTGTAGGGGTACCTGGGGCTCAGGTCATGACCCCACAGTCCCGGGATCGGGATTGAGCCCCAGAGTCCAGCTCCCTGCTCAGCAGGAAGCCTGCTTCTCCCTTTCTCACTCCCCCTGCTTGTGTTTCCTCTCTCTCACTGTGTTTCTGTCAAATAAATTATATATATATATGTATATATATATATATATATAAATCTATATATTATATATATACATATCTCATTGGAAATAAGTGCTACTTTTCCTGATCGAAGCTGAGTGGAACTTAAACCCAGCTGTGAATTAAGAGCCCTACCCCTGCACCAGGCCCCAGGGGAAACTCAGGGGTAGCCACAGTAGGTTTCTAAACAAAGGCCTGGTGTCATGAATGCAGTGTTTGAGGAAGAACAGTGTGTCATGTATTGGGGGTGATTCTATACCTGTCACCCAGCACCCCCCACGGAACTTTCCAGCCCTGTATCTCCCCATTCTTCCCTCTTGCTCCAGATGCAAGGTGCTCTGAACTTCCCTCAGCCCCTTGACTGGGTCAGTCTCCTTTATGCCTCTCAGCTTTGACACCCGTGCCATCCTCCTAGAACTTTCTTTCTCCCCCTCTTCCCTGGCTAACTTATTGCTAGGGGTCACTGCTCCTTCTGAGGGTGCCTGTGGCTCTTGGCCTTCCTGTCCCGACTGCAGGCACCTCACTGTTTTGTAATGCTCTTAGGTTCTAAGCACCAGGAGGGACAACCCACAATCTTTCACCTTTAGCTTCCTCCTGAGTTGTGCAGGAGGAAAGCTGGGGGACTGGCCTATACTTATTGAGTGGATATTGCTTAAGAGACAAGAAGTTATTTACCAGTTAAGCCCAGTCAAGAGATGTTGTACCATAAAGAATTTGAAAAAAAAAAAAAGGGGGGGTGCCTGGGTGTCTCAGAGGGTTAAGCCTCTGCCTTCAGCTCAGGTCATCATCCTAGGGTCGTGGGATCGAGCCCCACATCGGGCTCTCTGCCTGCCTCTCTGCCTACCTGTGATCTCTCTCTCTCTCTCTCTGTATGTCAAATAAAATGTTTAAAAAATAAAAAGAATTTGACTGGCCCTCTTCCTGGTTCCTAGGAGGGAAACTCTAAACCCTTGGATTTTCCAAGTGATTTTCCAAGGAGTTCTTTGCTATTCCTCATGGGCCCTGATAGTTTAAACTAATGAGATGACTAGATAGTTGGTGCAAAGGGAAGAATCGGGATGAGAGTAGGCCACACTGTAGAGACCAACCATGTGACTGAGAGGGTTGGTGCTTCAAGCCACTTGACATCAACCCAATAAAACCCCAAGCCGCAATAAAAATACTAGACACTGAGACTTAGGGGAACTTCTTGGATGAGAAACACCGATGTGCCAGGAAGTAACACCCCATCTCCTGGGGGATTGGGCTTGGAAAGTTCCGTCTCTAGGACCCTTCCAGAACTTGTGTTTGCCTGTACTTGTAGTGAAACAGCAGTCCTAAGTCTGGCACTTTCTTGAGTTCTGTGAGTTTTTCCAGTGACTTATTGAACCTCTGGGCATTGCAGGAACCCTGGAATTTAGAGCCAGTTGGCCAGAAGTGTGGGTGGCTTGCGGACTCATGAGATTTATGTATGGCTGATATCTGAAACGAGGGCGGTCTTGTGGAAAACAGCCAGTAACTCATGGCTCCCGGTGCTTCCTCCAGGTGGTGGTAGACCAGTTAGACCAGAAGAAGTGTGTAATATCCCACATTCAGGGTGATGAAGGTCTGGGCGAAGCTGGTAGAGACAGGAGCGGAAGAGATGGAGCCAGAGCCAGAAAAAGAATAAAGAAGAAAAACAATAATCTGGGTGATCTGCAAAGATGGAAGCCAGGCCAAGAACAGTGGTGACACCAACGACCCAAATAGGGTAGGGAAGGGTTTGGTTGTAGGTGGGGCCGAGAGGAGAGAAAGCCTCTACTCTTGGTCCTAAATCACCAGATTGGGTGCTTCCCTCCCAGCAGAGGGAGGGGTGTCCAGCATCTCTGCTCCTGTCATCCCTCCTTCTGGGTGTGGGATTGTCCAAGCCAGTGACCCACAGAGAACTGCACCCCATGACTGTGCTCAGTAACATTCCTTCCTGAGGACCCTCTCTCTGCCTGAAGCTGGCAAAGGGCACCCAGCCTCAGAACGAGTTCTGTATTCTCCCAGCTCTGTGCCGGCAAAACCCTCACTTTTGACCTCTCCATGGACCCTTGCCCCCCTGCACTTCACATTGTGTGTTCCAGAAGTGGGAAGAGAAGGCAGTCTGGATGCGGTGAACTGGGAGAGGTAGCGAGCCTGGCAGACATCCCCCTGGTGGCTGGGGGATGGGGTGGGGAGGGGTCCTGTAGTCGCTGCTCTTCGGAATCTGATGGATCCTCACGGGGAGGGGGAGGTACACCACATTCTCCTAGGCGGTGCTCTTGGGAGTCCACAGGCCCCAACCCCCAAAGTGCCGCATAACTTCTTCTCGTCTGCTTTATTTGGCTGAGGTCATTTCCTTGTAACCGGCCACAGGGGAAGTGTTTGGGAGTGAGGAGGGCTGCGTGCACTCTGTGGGAAAAGGATCTGGGGGCCTCAGGGTGAAGTCGAGGTCAACAGAGCTAGGACTCAGCGGGGAAGGACTTTGGGTTGGCTCCCTGGCTCCTTCCGTTGCCCTGGATTCCTTCCCAGGGGTGTCCCCGGATACTCCAGTGACTCAGGCTGTAGGAGACAGCCACTCAGCCTCCTGTTTTTCTGCCAACCCCATAAACAGGGGATGGCGTTTTCCGTACATACACCCAGGGACTACCAAGTTATCTCCATCCCAGACCTCTCCTGTCTGCCTGCTGGATACCACCATTCCTGCACCCCACAAACACCTCAGACTCGATGTGTCTGAAGCCGAGCACATTATCTTCCTCCCAAATGTGTGCCGTCCCCTGTGTTCCAATCACAGCTGATGCGATCATCACCTACCCTGTGGTCCAAGCGGGACGTCTGGGCTTCACCAATTGGCAGCTCTCTCTCCTCCTCGTGCCACATCCAGTTCCTGGCCATTCTGCCCTCTAGCGTTTCTGGAATCCTTCCATTCCTCCCGGTGGATGTTTCCACCGCCCTAGTCCAGGGCCAGCACTTCCTGCCTGGAGAGAGGACTGTGCTTTCTTACTGGGCTCCCCAGAGCCTCCTCAGCAGCCCGAGTGGTCCTGTCTCTATCCCTCTAGAAACCCCTCCTAGAGAGATTCCCCATTACTCTAGGGATGGAGTCCCGATTCCCTAACGTGCTTTGTTAGGTCTTTCGCGGTGCCTGTCCTCTCTGCCCCGATAGGTAATGTTCCAGACTCACCTTTGTTCAGGTTCTTAAGTCACCATGTGGCTGGCCCAGGAGGCTTCGCCAGGACTGTTCTGCTTTCCTCAGCTGTCTTCCCCTCTTCTCTGTAACAAGCTGCTACTCCTCCCTCAGTCCTCAGTTAGTCTCGGGCCCTCCTCCCCAAACCTGAGAGCTGGGGCCCCAGTCCCTGTGGGGAGCTCCCCCAGTACCCTAGCCTCCCGAAAGATCCTTCATGGAGATGGCTCCTTCCGACTGTCTCCCTCCCGCCTACGAGGTGGACCTTGACCATTCTTCTACCTGAATGAGAGATCCAACAGGGCTGTTTCACACCCTTGATCCCAGTGCTATGGCTCCAAGATGCTCCCTCAGCCACAGGGGGCACACAAAGCAGCACCAACCCAGCCCTTCTCTGGAGGAAATGACTTGCAGCGGCAGGCACTCCTAGGGGGCTGCTCACATCGGAAGGTCTTTTTGGAAGCCTGAGACAAGACTCCAACCCAAGCCCCACCCCAGCAGTACACGGGGGCTCCCCCTCCTCCATCTGGCTGGGTGCTGCCCCCAGGTGTCCAAGGACAGGCTGAAATTTCTTTGATTTCCACCCAGCATCTTGAATAGAGCAGGAGGAAGGGAAATAGGCTTGCCAGCCCCCGGGACCCTGATGGCTGCCAGGCAGGTGTTATGTGGAGAAAAAATAACACTGTTCTGGCATCCTTCCACCCCCACCTCAACACACACACACACACACACACACAGTGTCCCTCATTTGATGTGATGACAAGAGCTTGTAACTTTGAACCCTTAGAGAAAGGAAGTAAAAGGAAGAAATGCTTGAGATAAGTTGCAAAGCCAAGTCAGCGGAAACCAGACCAAGTTCACTCTTCTACTAAAAAAGAAGAAAACCAAAGTGTATCAATCTTTACTAATGTGTTCCTAGTGGGTGACAGGTGCCATACTAGGTGGGAGGTGCCATACCAAGGAGGGAGGAGATGGAGTTCCCACTTTCATGGGACTTGTGCTCCCCTGAGGAGACTGTGGATCGGAGGAACACGAAGCGCAGCGTAAGATCGCAATGTGGAGAACGCACCCCAGCAGTGACTTCGGCTGGAAAGGGCATGCAGAGTTTCCAGTATAGAGCTGTCGACTGGTGAAACCCAAAAAAAAGGACAGGACTCGATGATTAGCTTTAGATGTCACCATTGAAGTTTTATTTTTTGTCTTTTGAGAGAGCTAAGCATGAGTGCGGGGCTGGGGGGGGGGGGCGAGCAGAGGAAGAGGGAGAAAGAATCCCAAGCAGGTTCCATGTACGCTCTGCATGAGCCCGAGCCAAGGCTCCATCTCAAGATCCTGAAATCATGACCTGAGCAGGAATGAGATTCGGATGCTCAACTGACTGAAGAAGTGCCCCTAGAAGAATCTTGGTTTTTGTTTTTTAACAGTTTTAAAGTAATCCCAGGACACCTGGGTGGCTCAGTCGGCTAAGCATCTGCCTTCGGCTCAGGTCATAATCCCAGGGTCCTGGTATCCTGCATTGGTCTCCCTGCTCAGCGGAGAGTCTGTTCCTCCCTCTGTCTGCAGCTCTCCCTGCTTCTGCTCTCTCTTCCCTGACAGATAAATAAAATCCTAATAAAAATTTTTTAAGTAATCTCTGCACCCAAACACAACCCTGAGATCAAGAGTTGCACGCTCCACTGACTGAACCAGCCAGATGCCCCTAGGTGTTTTTTGTTTTTTTTTTGTTTTGTTTTTTTTTAGAGCTCAGGCGTGGAGAGCTTTTGCTGTACCCTTTCCGTTCATGGCATATTATTACTGTTGCTCAGCTCAAGTGTCTGCTCATTGCCTTTGATCTCTAATTCCCTTTCCCTGTTTCCCCCATGAGTGGGTCAGGATGAATTTAGGAGACAGTCTGCCCTGTTGTCTGGCTTTCTCAGAGAATGCTGATGGGTTAGATTTTGTCACAGGGGAATGATGAAAAGATACTTGGTCAAAAAAAAAAGATACTTGGTCAGCTTAAAGGGCACTGGATAAGTTAAATGCCTAGATGTCAGATGAGTGTGGAAGAAAGAAGTGGATTGGGGGGAAGGTGTTACTGGGTGGGAGGTCCTGATGAGTTTGAGATCTCAGGGTACTAAAGATGAAGAAAGAAGCTACAAGGAAGGGAAGTTATGGTCACAGGTAGGGTGCTCGGTCAGCGAGCTTGGAGGTACAGCAGACTGGGGGATGATGAAACCCAAGGGAGGTGGCTGGCCAAGGTGGAATGGAGGAAGTCACTGGAGAAAGGTCCAGAATGTTAAATGGTCCTTGATGTGAATCCAGGACATTGGGAGGGATTGAGGTGGACAGCAAGACTATGAACCAGGAACCAACGCCCTTGAAGAGTGAGAGGGAGTTAGGAAGGGTGGCATAGGATAAGGATTGGCTCCAAGTGAGAGAAAACAACACAGTAAGGGTAAACATGACGGAAGTTTGTCTCTCACACATAAGACCTCCAGAGCTCCTATGTAGTCTTCAGTGTGGAGAGACCCAGTCGCCTTCTATCTTGTTATTCTGCACTATGTGAAGCCAGTTCCAAAATCTACCTCATGGCCCAAAAGTCGGTGCTGGAGTTCCAGCAATCACATTTTCAGTCCAGACAGCAGGAAGCAAGAACTGAAGAGAAGCATGCACCCTTCCTTTAAGAACATTTGGAAGTGGTATACATTTTCTCTCCTGTTGGACAGAATATAGTCCCACCTGCTCAGGGCAGCTGAGAGATGTCATCTTTATTTTGAGCACACACAACCCCTGCTAAAATACTCGAAGGTTATATTTGTAGAGGGGGAATCAGATATGGGAAACAAATAGCCGTCTCTTCCATAGGGAATGATTGGGAAACTAGTAGAATGCCAAGAAGGGGGTGAAGGTGATTTAGTAGGATAGCGTGAGCCTGAAATGGGGCAAGATTTCCTACAAAGGGGCTGGAAGATAATCTGAAAATGGTACAGGCATGACCCAAACCCCGAATCCACGGGAGGCGTGCGAAGTTTGAGAATGAAAACCACCACTTGGAAGGGTTGTGAAGTGGCTCTTGGAGTTGCTGGTCTCCTGTGGACAGGCAGCCTGTCAGGGGCTTGCTAGGGGGTCTTTACAAGCGGTGGGCAGAGGCAGGAGCTGGGTCTGGATCAGGCGAAGACAGGGCTGGGCAGCTGCATGGCCCAGTCCCAGTTGTGGTTGAGAGTGGGTCTGACTGGGCCAGGGTGATCCCAACCAGAAACCTCTCCATCTCCGGACACAGGCAGGTACCGACTAGTCAATCAGCGGGCCATCTCACACACCATCCTCCTTTTGCCTCAAATGCTAAGTAAACTTGACATTAAGTCTCCGTGTCAGTCCCAATGTTCTGCATTTGGGATGATCTATAAATTTAAAAGATAATGGTTAAAAAATTCAACTGAGTACATGTGAAGATCTAATTGGCCTTTCTGGATGATTCACGAATCAGGCAGCAACCCCTCTAGCAAAGGGGGTGGGGGGGGTCTCTAAGCAGCTGTACAAGTGGAAGGAGGATGGGGGCAAGAGAGTGATTAGTAAAAAGATTGCTCCTGGTAGGGTCACTTTCCCTTAGCAAAGGGTACGGGGGGGGGGTTTCACCATGCACAATACAGCTTCCTTTGGAAGATGGAGGCCCACGTGGCAGACTCATTGGTGCCCATCAGAAAACCTCACTGACCAGTTAAGACTACATTTTGGGGGGCGCATGGGTGGTGCAGTCAGTTAAGTGTTTGATTCTCAGTTTTGGCTCACATCATAACCTCAGTCGAGGTCATGGGATGGAGCCCTGCATTGGGTTCCGAGCTGAGCAGAGTCTGCTTGAGACTTGCTCTCCCTCTGTCCATCCAGCTCATGCTTTCTCTTTAAAGATTTAAAAAAAAAAAAAAAAGACTACATTTTAGGGAGGAGGTCAACAATGCAATGAAATTAGGTATCAAGCCCCCTTTTGGGGACTTGGCCTAAGTGATGTCACTTGGGGCCTATTGTTTTATGTTAAGAGAGGGAGGGAGGGAGAGAGAGAGAAAAAGGGGGGGCAAAGGGAGAGGAAAAACTTTTTTGAGAGTGAGCGACAGAAAGTGAGCATAAGCAAGGAGGGGCAGAGGGAGAAGCCGACTCCTCAGTGAGCAGGGAGCCCAATGCGGGGCTCAATCCCGGGACTCCAGGGTCATGACCAGAGCCAAAGGCAGATGCTTAACCAACTGAGCCACCCAGGTGCCCCCATTTTTAAAATTATATATATGGCTCCCCAGCATCAGGGATGAATATTCACATGCCAAAATTCACCCTGAAGAGTCCCTCATCTCCCCCCGCCCCCACCCACCTGCTCAGGGGAGGTCAATTTGCCAAGCAGTCTAAGAGGCCTGAAAGGGTTTTCTTCATGGAGATCATTTCACACTATCATTAGTATGATATCATCTGTCTCCTCTTGTGGCCGTCCCACCAGGAGCCTGTGCTCAGCCTCCCACCCTCCCACCCCCTAGGCCCCACACCCTCCAGGATGACTCCAGTCTTCATTCTTGGGGAAATATCTTTAATGAAGATGTTGAACTATTTAGGGGGCAAACAGACTCTGCGTACAAGTTCCATACACAGGCTGTCAGTGAGACTGGACAGTATAGTCCCCAGCACCTGTGACTGTAGGATGGTGGGCAGCGGCAGTAGGAGGGAGGAAGCGAGCCTCCAGCTCTGCCCTGACAAGCTGGATGGCCCTAGACAATTTATGTAAATTTTCACCTTAATTGCTCCTTCGTGAAAAAAAGCAGGGGGCCAGGCACCTAATAAGTACCTTGTTGAATTCGTTTAAAATACTTTGGACACATATGAAGTGTGAGGCCCATGCCTGGTGTATGGCAAGTGCTATATATAGATATATACATATTTTTAAGTTTATTTATTTAAGTAATCTCCATGCCCAGCGTGGGACTCGAACTCATGATCCTGCGATCAAGAGTCACATGTTCTTTGGACTAAGCCAGCCAGGTGCCCTCATAACTATTATTTAAAATTCTATCAGATCGTCAAACTCCCAGGACCAGCGACAGTGCCTGGCACTATAGCTACTCATCAAACATTCATGGAATGAATGAAGCAATGAATGAATGGAATGAGTGAAGGGAAGGAAGAAGGAAGAAAGGAAGGAAGGATATGGATGGAATGGATGGATGGAAGATGGGATGGATGGATGAATGGACAGAGGACAGGATGGATGGATGGATGGACGGACAAATCGACGAGGGAAGGAAATGGAAAGGATGGATGGGTGGAAGAATGGGATGGAGGGAGGGAGGCAGGCAGACTGGCTGGCTAAAGACTTAATTCTAGGGATGCAGGTGCTGACCATTTCTTTCAGGAAGCAAGCTGCTGTATCAAGAAGCAAATACTGAGTTCAGAGGCCCACACCAGTGTGGCCAGAGCACACAGCAAGAGACCTGCTTGGAAAAACATCTGCAACCTGCTTGTGCAACACAGCACTACATTTAACAAAGTGGAATCCAGAAAGCTTCTGCTGTTTTTCTGATGAGAACACACAGATCCTGACTTGAGTGTTTTTAAACACCCCCAGCCCCTCAAGCCCTGTTACAAGGAAGGGGCATATAAAACATCCCTCTGAGCCCAGAGTGATGAACAACATGGTGATCACTGGGTAGAGTGTGTGCATGTGTGTGTGTGGGGGGGGGGCAATGGAATATTCTCACTTCCCAGGGCGCCTCTTTCCTCTGCACCACACTACTTCCCAGGCCCACAGAAAACGTTGTTAGAGAACTGAAAACAGATTCAACGGCATAAGGCAAAGCAGGCAGGTTAATAAAATGAGCAGAGGGTTTGGGGAGCATTTTGGCCCTTGTCTGTCCAAGACGTTATTTGGAGAGAAGGTGGGATGCTTCTGAATTTGAGGATGGGGAGGACAGCAGAGCCCCAGGCACAGACCGTCAGGCCCAGGGGAGCCTCCCTGGCCCGCTCAGCAGCCCACTTCCTGGGTCCAGTTTCGGGCATTGATGAAGAGCTGGAGCCAGGGGGAGGCAGCCAGGGTATCAAATGGGGGAGGTCGCCATGCCCACTGCCATGGCCTCACAGCCCGCTCGGGGTGTGGCATGAGAGCCAGGTGGCGGCCATCAAGGGAGCAGACGCCAGCCACCCCCCCAGGGGATCCGTTGGGATTCATGGGGTACTGTTCCGTGGGCTGTCCGGCATCGTCTGCCCAGTGCAGTGGTGCCAAGCCCCTGGCCTCTATTTGGGCTTGGAGTTCCGGAGAAGAAAAAGCCATGTAACCTGCAGTGGGGAAAGTAGGAGGGAAGTGAAGGCAAAGCTCCCTCATGCCCTCCACCCACCCCGGGCCGCCAGACCCTTCCCCGGCCTTCCGGAGTCTGACCTTCCCCATGAGCGCTCCACACAGGCAGCACGGCACCCTCCATCCCTTGCAGCATCAGGGCTGGCCCAGGCCCCACCCGCACGCTGGCCCAGCGAGACTCGAAGCGGCCGGACAGGTTGTGGCGCAGCACGAGGCCAGGGGGGGTGGGCCAGGAGTCCGAGCCCAGCTCCTCGGCCTCCTGGGCCTCCTCGCTGGGGCTGCCTCCCACCCAACCCAGCAGGGCCAGCAGTTGACAGCCATTGCACACGCCCAGGCTGAAGGTGTCGGGCCGCTTCCGGAAGCGCCTCAGCTCGGCCCCGGCCAGGGGGTGGAAGATCACAGCAGCTGCCCACCCTACGAGGGAACAGGGACATCAGGGTGGGGACTGGCATGGAGGAGGACGGCCACTTTTCTGTGCCAGCGTGCCTTGCACCCCTGCCATGACCTTCCCAGCCTCCAACACACGTGCACGTGCGCGCGCACACACACACACATACACACACACACACACTCTCTCTCTCTCTCTCTCTCTCTCTCTCTCTCTCTCCAGGGCAAATGCAGAGGGAAGAAAGGTTTATCTGCTTAAATGTTGCCATTCCTGGGCCAGAGATGGCCCTTAGTTTTTTGGTCTGGCCAGCAGAGCATTTTCAACACTTTTATTTAACTGCCTAACGTTTAAAAGCAAGATTTCAGTGGCGCCTAGGTGACTTAGTTGTTAAGCATCTGCCTTCAGCTCAAGTCATGATCCCAGAAATCGAGCCTCACATCAGGCTCCCTGTTTGGCAGGAGGCCTGCTTCTCCCTCTCTCACTCCCCCTGCTTATGTTCCCTCTCTTGCTATGTTTCTCCCTGTCCAATAAATAAATAAAATCTTTAAAAAAATAAGATTTCATATAAACATCTGGATTCTGGGGGCACCTGGGTGGCTCAATTGGTTAAGCACCTGCCTTCAGCTCTGGTCATGATCCCAGGGTCCTGGGACTGAGCCCCACATCAGGCTCCCTACTCTGTGGGGAGCCTGCTTCTCCCTGTGCCCCTCCCCCTGCTCGCTTGCTGTCTCTCAAATAAAATCTTAAAAAAAAAAAAAAAAAGGAACTATAAAAAAAAAAATCTGGATTCTTGGCTTCTCTTGGAAACCAGGAAGATCTGGCCACGCTGAGCCCGCCTTCCGAGAGCACCATGTGCCGGCGCTGCGCTGCTGCTGCCCCTTTAGACGGGGCCTAGCCACAGTGCCACGCAGCCACGCTGCCGCACATTAGTCGCCCACAGGCCTGCTGCTGGTATCTGGCCTGGAATGGATATACTCCCTGTCCTGCGCCCCACAGAGGTGAGAGACCAGCTCCCAGTCTGGAAGAAGGAAGCCAAGGCACTTCCACAGGGGTGCAGGGGAGGGAGTGGGCAGACGCCTGACACCTACCTTTGGCAGAGCCCAGGACGTCTGCATAGCTGAAGCCACCCACGAAGGCTACACCACGGAACATGTCCAAACCGATCGCCCCAGAGCACAGGTCCTGCATGGTCACATCCCATACCTGGCAGGACGGGCAGGGGAAGTATGGGAGGACATACAACCCAAGGCCCAGCCTCAGCCCCGCTCTGCTGGCCACCCCCGCTCACCTCAAACCCAGCCAAGTGGAAGGCATCTGCCATCTCGCGGTCTCCGTTACTGCCCTCCTCTCGCAGGATAGCAACTCGGGGCACGGGACCACCTGGGGGGCGGAGGAGTGTCTCTGAGCCAGAGGGCCCCTTCCCTACCACAATCCCCCCCCGCCACACCTTTCCCTGGGCAGGCCCCGGCGTCCAGGCCTTGCGTTCCACCACCCAGGCGGCCCAGGCTCCCTCACCAGGCTCGTGGGGCACAGACACTTTGGGGAAGGCTGGGGGCAGGCAGTAGCTGGGCCCCGTCCGCTCCCTCAGCCCCTGCTCTTCTTCTGCCACGCAGCGCGGCTCTGCCTGCAGCCGGTCCAGCTGGAAGCTCGTCTCCTCCCAGACGGCCCGTAGCTGCCCAACAGCATCCTCCAGGACAACAGCCCCATTCACGGATACCTGCACCTACAGACAGGGGTGCGTCTTTCAGGGCCAAGAGGCAGGAGGCTGCCCCTGAGGCTGGCACAGGTGAGCCACGGCCGCCCCGCTGGCACCATCCTGCCCTGTCCTGCCCTTCCTCACCAGGGCGTGGGGCCCGGCGTCACCCGTGGGGCCCAGCTCCAGGCAGCGGAGGCCGGCAGCCCGGTAGCGCTCCAGCACCCGGGCCACGTCTGGCTCCCGCACCTCCAGCACCAGGCCCGGCTCCTCGGCAAACAGCACTGGCAGTACTGGGAGAAAAAGCAGGGGCACAAGGATGACTAGGGGGCCACCAGGGATGCAGGGGAAGGGGAGCAGTGGCCAGCAGCGGCTCAGGGCTGAGGGACTGGAGGGAGGAATCAAAGGGGAAGGGGAGGCCTGGGAGAGAGGGACCAACACTGTAGCCCCACGGTCTGGGGGGGGGGGTGTCCCAGATGGGTGAGTCACCAGGCTCAGTGGTCAGAGAAGATAGCCAAGGACTTGGGAACAGAGCTGTGGATGCTCCATTTTTTTCCACAGGGTATGAGGTCTACAAGGGTGGGATAGGCAGCCCAAGCCTGAATCTAGAATCCCGGCTCCTCACCGTCAACCCCAGGAGCAGGTACATCCACCTCTATCCCACAATTCCCAGCAAAGGCCATCTCCAGCAGGCAGGTGATGAGACCCCCATCACTGACGTCGTGGCCTGAGCAGAGGAGGCGGTCTGGAGGAAGGAGAAAAATGTTGTGGCCTTGGGGCCCAAACCCCCTTCTGAAGGATAGGTCCCACGTGAGAATGTGTGCACACTCTAAGAACCAGAGACCAGGGCAACAGATCCCTCTTGCCACCCCCTTACTTGCTCAGCTGCTCAGTGCCTGCCCCGTGTCGGTCACGTGCACCACCCTCTCCAAGGCCTCACTCACCTCTCAGCAGGCCCTGGGTGACACTAAAGGCACACGACAAGTTCTCAGGGACATCCAGGTCAGGAGGCTGCTCGCCCAGCTGTGAGAAGCACTGGGCCAGAGCCGTGCCCCCCAGCCGGTGCTGCCCAGGGCTCAGAGGCACATACAGCAGGCGGCCTAGGGAGATGGGGCAGGGGTGAGGGAGCTGGATGGCTCAGATTGCCCCAAGCTCGTGAGTACTGAGGTTTCCATGTGGATGGACCCACAAACTCTAGTCTGAGAGATACGATGAGGGGCCTACACCTCCCAAAGCAGACCCCAAACAGAGGATCCAGATCTGAGTACACAGGGCAGGGGGATGGGGGAAGCGCCTGTACCTCCCCCTCCAGGATGCTTGAGGTCTGGGGTCACAGTGGCCGTAATGTCTGGACAGACAGCATAGGCTGAGATGACTAGCGATCCTGCAGAGCAAGAAGTAAGAGTGGGGGTGTCTGGGGGGTGCAGTCAGTGGAGTGTCTGAATTTTGCTTTGGCTTGGGTCATGATCTCAGGGTCGTGAGATCCAGCCATGACCGGGAGGCCCCGCACTCAGCCAGGAGTCTGCTTCCCCTCTCCCTCTCCTTCTGCCCTTCCCCCCCCCCCCACAAAACAAATGAAAAAAAAAGAAGAGGTAATCACAGACCCATACCCCTGAAACAAATAATACATTGTATTATGTTAATTTTTTTAAAGTTAAAAAAAAAAGGAGTGAGTGAGATGCCAGCCCAGCCCTGCAGGTCTGCCCCTTCCCCGTGACCCCGCAGACCATACCAGGAGCCCGCACTGTCTCAGAGCCGACCCGGGCGGCCATGCTGAGAGAGTCCTTGCCACCATCCACGGCCACGCCCAAGGCCGCCATCACTGTCACCATTGCCTCACAGGCGTCCGCCAGAGCCGCGCCCTCCCCTGGGAGCTTGGCCGCCCACATCCAGTTCCCGCTGCACTTCACGTCCTGGGAAGCGGCGGACACCAGGGCGTCAGAGAGAAGAGAGAAGGCAGAGGGGCTGGGAGGTCCCCCAGGCAGGAAGGGCAAGAGGGGAAGGCCAAGGGTGGAGGCAGGCGCATCCCAGCAGGACTTACCCGGAGGTCGGTGACAAGTGCGAACACCAGGTTGGTGAGGGCTTCGGCCACAGCCAGTCGGGCGGCCGCCTTGGGGTCCAGCAGGCTTTTGACGGGCTGCTCTCCTAGAGCGGTAGCAGCCCCGACAAGCTCCTGGTGACTCAGTGCCACGACAGCCACATCTGCCAGGGGGGTCTGCAGGGCTCCCACACACTGCTGCTGGGCCACCAGGCCGCCCACAGAGCGGTCCACCTGCGGAACCAGCTGCGGTTGGCAAGGGGCTGGGGCGATGAGGGGGGGCGGCCTCATCGCAGACACAAGGCTACACAGGCCTCAGGCGGCGGGAGCAGGGGAGCCGACCATCAGGGCCACTTCTCCCTTGGGCCTGCTGAATCCCCACAGCCACGGGGAGACTCGGGGTAGGGGAGCAGAGGGAAGGGTACAGAGACTGCAGGGCAGACCTTGTTAGTGAGGTAGCGCTTGCTGGCCACGGCAGGCAGCCTCAGAACGCGCTCCAGCGCCTGGCGCACACGCAGACCCGGGGGCAAGGCCAGAGGCTTCAGCACGGGGAGGCTCCTCTGGAGGAAGAACTCCTACAACACAGAAGGTGACAGGGGTGTGAGCAGCTGCGAGAGTGCGGGGCACACAGAGGACAAAGCACGTGTCTGGCGGAAGGGGCAGATAAGGGAGGAAAACTGGTCTTCCCAGTTTCTTCCTCCCACCCCCGCATACCTTCCGAGGCATCTTGCCCAGCACCCAATCCAGCTCCAGGTCCACAGGGGTTGGGGGAGACGAGAGGGGGCCACCCTCCTGGCCATTTCTTCCGATGGGGCACTCCCGATCGTCCACCAGCACTATCTATGGCCACAGAGCCCAGAGGGAAGGAAACTGTGAAACGAGCAGGAAATACTTCCAGAAACCCAGGCAGAAGCACTCTGTCCACCCTCTGTCTGGGTTCCCTATTAGGTGCCTGCCCCTGGTTGCCTCCTACATGCTGTCCCCCAGTTTGCATGCCGACTCCCACCCTCCTCTCATCTCCTCCCTGACGGCTCTCCCCTGCTCTGACCCGGACGCAGGCAGCTCCGAGCTCACCCATTGCGGCCATCACCAACTCCCTGGGCCAACTCACTCTCCTGTCCCCAGTGATGGTGCCCACAAAGCAGGCCGGGCAGCGTTCCCGGGCACTGACACGACTGAGGAAGTCCCGGTCAAGGGGCCTCAGCAGAAGTGCATTCGACTCCTGGTATTCAGCTCCCCAGATTTCTAGGGCATTCACGGTCGGATCCCCAAGCTGCATCCAGAAGGGCGGAGGAAAGGAAAGGATCAGTGGGCACTGCTCAGTCTCATGTCTTTGCTAGGAGTCAGCGGGGAGAAGGCTGGGGCTGGCAGGGATGGGGAGACGGCCAGACCTCAGGGCACGATGCCCACCTGGAAGCGGCTGGTGTAGATGACAGCCCCGGCGGGGTCACTCAGCTCCTTTAGGACATTGCCTGGTGAGAGGGTGTGGACGAGAGGGGGTGACATGCCCATGGTCAGCCCCCACTTCCAAAGGAGCCTCCTAATTCTGTACATCCATGAATTGCTGCTACACCCCACCAACCATCCTGGGGCGGCGAATACCCCCCCCCCATCGAGCCTCTCCAGGGGCAGGGATGGGGGGGTGGGGCAGGCAGTGGGTGGAGAATGGGACCCAGGGCGGGGCAGCTGCTTGCAGACTCTCGATGCCTCGGCCTTAGTCGAATCTCACAAGAGGCCAGGGAAGCCAGGTCCCTCATCCCTATCCCTGTGCTCACCATTGCCACCAGCGCCCTGATCATGGAGGCTGCAGATGGGGTTCCCCCTAGAAGCCTCCACACAAGCCCGGATCACACGGTTCATCTTCTGTTCCATCTCCGGGTCCCCCCTCTGCACGGCTCCGAAGTCCAGCTCACTGGCGTTGTCTCCCTGTACCTGGGGGAAGAGATGGCAGAGCTCGGCTGGAGGGCCCTGGGAGCTCACACCCCACCGATGCCCAGGGCCACAAAGTCACGGAGTCTGGCTCTGAGCTGGTCCCACTCACCTGCACAGATGACGCAGCTCCACCCCCGACTCCAATCCTGTAGACAGGACCCCCAACCTTCACCACATCCATGCCTGAGAAGAAGGAAGGCAGAGTCAGAACACTGGGGCATCTACCAGGAGCAGTGGGAGCATGAATAAGTGTGAGGATAAAAGGAAGCAGATAAGAGGAGAGAGCAGTCAATATTACAAATGTTCATGCTGTTTGGGTCAGTACACGCTGTGCAACTCAGCTCTGGCTTTATCCACATAGGCACCTATGCACCAAATTAAACACTGCAGCATTACTTGTATTACCAAAGATAGGAAATACAGTTGACCTCTGAACAACACTGGGGTTGGGGAGTGCTGACCTACCCAATAAAAAATGTGCACAGGAACAATCAACTTCCCCAAAAGTCAACTATTAAGAACCTACAATCAACCAGAAGCTTTACCAATAATGGCTGAATAATAAACAACAGAAACAAATAAACTAATAAATAAGTAAAAAAACAGTAAGCAACACATGCTCTGTGTATTATATGGACACTGTATTCTTACAGTATATGTTACACTGTGCTCTCACAATAAAGCAAGCTAGAGAAAAGAGAACATTCAGAAAATTAGAAGAAAAATACATTTACAGGACTGTCCCGTATTTATTGGAGAAAATGCACGGACAAGTGGACCTGCACGGCTTCAACCTGTGTTGTTCAAATGGCCAACTGTGACCTAAATGCTCACAAGAGGGAGCAGATTCATCAATTACATATATTCATACACTGAAACACTATCCACCACCCCACACAAAAAAGGATCACATACGAATGATTTTGTATATTTATCAGTAAGACATGATCTCCAAGATATATTGCTGAGTGAAAAGAGCAAGGTACAGAACTATGCACACCCCTTTAAAATTACATCAGAAAAAAATAACGGGAATAAATAACAGCACAAGTGCAAGACTTACACACAGAAACTACAACATCAGTTAGTAGAACTAAACAAATGGAAATAGAGCCCGTGTTGACAGAAGAAAAGGTTTAACGCTCTTATGATGACTGTGTTCCCCAAACTGATCTGCAGTCGGCCCAATCTCTGTAATGATCTAGCTGCCTTTTTCACAGAAATGGAGGCAGCCATCCTAAAATGTGTATGGAAATGTTAAGGACCTAAAACAGCTAAAACAATCTTGAAAAAGAAGAACAAAATTGGAGGACTCATACTGTCAGCTCTTAAAACTTACTACAAAGCTGTGGTAATCCAGACAGTGTGCTTCTAGCACAAGGACAGACAGATACATCAGTCTATGGACTGAGGGAAACAACTGTGACTCCGTAATGGACTCTGCATTTATGGCTAGTTGGTTTTTGTTTCTTTTCTTCTTTTTTTTAAGTAGGCTCACGCACCCAACGTGGGGCTTGAACTCACAACCCCAAGATCAAGAGCCACATGCTCTACTGACTGAGCCAGCCAGGAACCCCAGGGGCAACTGATTTTTGAAAAGCCCTAAGACCATTCAGCAAGGTACAAAGAGTCTTCTGAAAACATGGCATTAGGACAACTGGATATGCACATGTAAAAGAGAAAAGTTAGATTCCAACCTCACACCATATTAAAAAAATTCACTCAAGGTGTATCAGAAGGCCATCTGGGTGGCTCAGCAGGTTAAGCGTCTGCCTTCAACTCAGGTCATGATCTCAGGGTTCTGGTATTGAGCTCAGCATCTCCTCCCATTCCCACTCCCCCTCCCCCTGCTCATGTTCTCTCTCTCCGTTTCCTTCTTCCTTGGCTTAGGCAAAGGTTGTGTTAACCATGACATCAAAACCATAAGCAGCAAAAGAAGACAGACATAAACCTGACTTATCCAAAACTAAAAACAGCTGTGCTTTCTCCATAAGACACCACGAAAAAGTAAAAAGAACAAGAAAAAGTATTTGTAAGTCATGTATCTACCTGGTAAACGTTTAGCATCCCAAATACATAAAACTCTTACAACTCCAGAAAAAAAAGACAACCCAATTTAAAACTGGCCAACGTCATTAGCCATTATGGAAATGCAAACCCAAACCTCAATGAGATGCTATCTCATGCCACAGGGTGATTAGCATCTGAGAGACCAGTAACAGGAGTTGAGGAGGATGTGGAGAAATCAGACCCTCTTACACAGCTGGGGGGCCAGGGGAGGGGAGTACAAAATGGTTTGGAGACTAGTCTGGCAGTTTTTCAAAAAGCTAGACACAGACGTGCCTGGGTGGCTCAGTCGGTTAAGCTGCTGCCTTCAGCTCAGGTATTGATCCCAGCATCTTGGAATTGAGTCCTGCATTGGGCTGGGCTCCCTGCTCAGCAGAGAGCCTGCTTCTCCCTCTGCTTACTTGTGCTGTCTATCTATCAAATAAATAAAAATCTTAAAAAAAAAAAAAGCTGGACACAGTTACTGTGTGAGCCCCCTATTCCACTTGTAGCTTTACAAGCTAGAAGCAAGAGAACATATGGGCCCAGAAAACCACGTGTGTTTATAGCAGCACTATCCGCACTAGCTGAAGAACCCAGATGTCTACAAACTGACGCACAGACAGACACATGGGAGGTCTGGTCCTAAAAAGGAATAAGGGTCTGGTTCATGCTACCATACAGAGAGTTCTTGAAAATAGGGTGCAAGCTGGGACGCCTGGGTGGCTCAGAGGGTTAAGCCTCTGCCATCAGCTCAGGTCATGATCCTGGAGTCCTGGGATTGAGTCCCACATTGGGCTCCCTGCTCAGCGGGAAGAAGCCTGCTTCTCCCTCATTCCCCCTGCTTGTGTTCTCTCTCTGGCTGTGTTTCTCTGTCAAATAAATAAATTAATTAATTAACTAAAAAAATATATATTTTATTTATTTGACACAGAGAAACACAGCCAGAGAGGGAACACAAGCAGGGGGCGTGAGA
>PITA01020176.1:0-35655 GCA_004023965.1 Spilogale gracilis
GGGGGGGGGGGGGGCAAACAAACATTTCCTAGGTAAGCCATAATGCGAAAGCCTTGGGAAAGCCAGCGCTAGAGTAGATTCACCTCGTTCTCACATTTGGCGTGAAAGGCTGTGCAGACCCAAAAATATTGGAAGCAGGGGTCAAAGGGATATTTGTACACCCTGATCATAGCAGCCACCAGGCGTCCATTCGCGACTGAATAGACAAACGAAAATGTACACAAATGGGATAGTATTCAACCTTAAAACAAAAGAAGGGAATTCTGACCAATGCTACCCCACAGAAGAATCTTGAAGACATAATGCTGAATGAAGTAAGTCACAAAAGGACAAATACAGGATTCCCTTTATATGAGGTACCCAGGATTGTCAGACTCATAGATACAGCAAGTAGAATGGTGGCTCCTAGGGACTGGAAATGAAGAGTGATCGTTCAGTGGGGACAGAGTAATGTGAATGTACTTAACGCCCCTAAACTGTACACTTAAAAATGCTCACAGAGTAAGTTTTATGTATATTTTACCATATTAATAATTTTTAAAAAACTTTGAAGGATAAGCTATGTGAAATAAAAAGCTTAAAACTCTCAGGAATGCTTAGTGCTCCTTTCAGGAACGAGGTAAGGGAGATTTAAGACGTTTCTTTCCAGAAGGGAGACAAACCACAACCTCCCATCCCCACCCCAAGCAGGTTTCAAGGACTGGGATGAGCTGCGGCCAATGCTGAAGGAATCTAGAAGAGAAAATTCCAGGAAAGAACCCGTCCCAGTGGAAGCCCTGGGATGACTTTGGGAAAACAGCCTCCATCTCCGCTCTGTCTGGGGAATCGTCTGCCCCCTAGAGGCCAGTCTGGATAGCAATGAAAGGGTTCTTTTATTTCTGCTCCTTTTGGGGAGTAAGGGGGAAAACAGAAAGTACTAAGAGGATAAGGGGCCTCTGCTGCTGATCAAAGTGCCAGATTCTCAGAGCCTCCAGCCCTCCCTGCCTTCTCTGTCCGAATATGGCCATGTGGAGCCAGAGGGCACGAAGGGACCAGCCGCCCTGCTACAACCAGTCAGAGCTGTCTCTAGGAACCCCTGCCTACTCACATCTGCCCTGCAAATGCTCAGGATAAAGAGAAGAATCAGGAGAGAAATCGTTGTTGCCAGAGACCTCCCACCCTGGAGAACAGGTGTGTTTCCAAATCTAGCCAAGCGTGCATAATAGGGAGTTCTGCATATTCAATTTTGAAAATAAATGATTTGTTCTAAAATTGGAATGTGGTGGTTTGCACAGTTCTGGGAATATCTTAAAATTCAATGAATTGTACGCTTCAAATGTAGAATTTCATGGAGTGTGGATTATAGCTCAATAAAGTGGTTTAAGAAATAAAGGGTAAAAAAAATAGATGATAGATAATAGATAAATGGTTGCTCCACACAAAATGGGTTAAAATTCCTTTGCCAAAATCTTACAAACAGAGAGGACGTTTCCTGGGTCATTGGCTTGTTTTTGGCTGCCCAGCATGTGATCCCTATTTGAAAACAGCATGTTCCATTGTTTCAGAAGCTGAAGGGAACAGATACTCAATCTTGGACGCACTGCCTGGGGGGGGGGGGGTTGAGCTGCATTTGGCCAGCAGGCTGCAATCCCCCAGGACTTAGGATCTAGAGCCAGGAATGCCGGCCCCTGGAGGACCATGCCCACTAGCTGTCCCGGGCTCCCTGGTGCAGCCCCAGGCTCCTCCCAGTGTGGAGGTCGGTGCTTGCTGCCCCTTTCCGAAGGGATCTTTCCAACTCATACTCCCACAGACCCTTCCCATGCAGCTGGGTTTCTGATGGCCCAGCAGGACTCCTTGGTCAAACTGCTTTAAAGAGTGAATAGGAATGTTTCAGAAGGAATGCTTCAGAAGAATCATTTATCACAATACTATTCATCATGTGTCAATGATAAATAGAGAGGGTGTTCTTCACAGGGCTTAAAACATATTTGAAAGAAATTTTGAACAATGATATTTTGCCTTACCTATTTTTTCATGTATTCAGTATTGTCAAAATCTCGAGAAAACCCTGTCCTTTTTTTTAAAATAGATCTCTGTGCCCAAAGTGAGTCTCGAACACATGACCGACCTTGAGATCAAGAGTTGCATGCCACACTGACTGAACCAGGCAGGAGCCCCTAAAAAACCCTTTTCTTGAGTTAAAATACTAGTAAATGTCAGCCGAGGTCCATCGTCTGTAAATTACCAAGAAAATGAGTTCCTAAAATCATAGGAAGTGAGATTTCATGTAGTTACAATGTAATGAGTTGTGAATTTTAACTCAGAACAAAAAATGGTACTTTTTTTTTCTCTTCTTGAAAAAAGAATATGTTTCTGGGGGAAATCTGGGAACACCCAGCAATAATGCAATGCTGCAAGAATACAGTTGTATTAGGATCCTCAATAAGTCATAGCAGGAGCCCCATGATAAGAGGATGGCGGCCCCAGAGGAACGCAGACACTTGGGAATCTCTGAGAATGGCTTGAGGGAATTCCCAAGTACTTTCCCTCTGAGAGTGACAGGAGGACATAAGAAAGTAAGGGTACCTCCTTAGCTTTTGACTTGTGTTTGTATCTCCACAGAAAGGCATCCTAAAGAAGAGGTTCTTCACCATAAGGAAAAAATCAGAGGAACTTAAAAACCTCCAGAAGGACATTCTAAGAATCCTCAATGTTTACTCATCATTAGAAATACAAGAGCAGCTGGCTACCTAATCTCTTCAATTTCTTAGGAATCTACTGAATGCTAATGATGGGGGGACTATTGGAGGCTAGAGGGGAACTACAGTTAACCCATAACTACCTAAATCCTATTTATGCCTGAGGGGAGGAGGGCACTGTGGGACACAGGGTGCCATCAGACACAGGCCTGGTGAGTAGCCCAAACTCATTCATATCCAAAACACACTCCTGGTCGCCAGAGAGCTCTCCCCTGAGCAACCACTCTGGGGCCCAGACCCCTTCCATGTGGCTCTTCATCTTCAACATGCAATTTCAAGATGGCACTGCTCATTGACAGGCCAGAGAGGAGAGTCTTGGAAGTAGCTCATCTCACTTTTTCTAGAACTTCAGGAAATGGGTCAGTTTAATGTACCTTCTAGTCTCTGCCCACCAAGAAGGGGGCAATTTGAGTATAAAGAAAGAAAAGCTAGTGGTATATCCCTATGATGTGCTCTCTCTCTCTCTCTTTTTCTTTTTTTTAAGTTTTTTTTTTTTTTTTTTTTGAGAGCATGAGTTGGGGACGGAGGGCAGAGGGAGAGGGAGAAGAAGACTTCCCGCTGAGCTGGGAGCCCGACTCAGGATTCAATCCCAGGACCCCAAGATCATGACCTGAGCAGAAGGCAGACGCCTAACCAGCTGAGTCACCCAGGTACCCCCATGGTGTTCTTTTTTCGATTTATACCTCTGCATCAGGAATTAGAGTCTAGCTTTTTTTTTACTCCTTCGACCACCCTTCTCTTGCACCTCCATTTATGAGAATATGTTAGCTCCGTTATACCAACTAGATGTGCCTACTCAGCGTTCTGATTTCATCCCCGCTGAAATTCTCTGATTTCATCCCCGCTGAATTTGCAGAACACCTTTTATAATCTGGAGTAGGTGGAGCAGGCAGCCCCGTGCGGATGCTGGTAGTTCATCACTTGTCGAGGATTTTGCAACTATCCGTGCCTTGTAGGGAGCCCTGCGGAATGACCTTCCACCAGATGGTCCCTGTGTGGGGGTGGGGTGCACGCACATGTGCCCTCGCTGCATTTACCATGGGCTCTGGATTAGCACCTCTCCAGAAGTTAGGCTGCTTCCATTTGTTAACAAGTTTTGTTTAGTCATCTGCAGAAAAACTATCACTGCATAAAAATCACAAATTTTGTATAAATGATATCATTTAGGGCTGGATATTGACTCATCCAGCAGCCACTGCTCGGTGACCATCTACAGAAATCCAAAACTTAATTTTTTTAAATCAAACCTTACCATTAGCCCCTATTTGAAGTCCAAAGCACATGTAGACTGTCCCCAGATCCGGCTCACGTGAAGACATTATTGCCTCAAAAGCTTTTTAGGTTACTTGTAGATTTCTAGACTTCTCGACTTGCCCTATATTCTTGGTTTTATCTGTTACAGAGCATTTGTCTTGGTGTTTCTAAGAACTTAGCAAATAACCCATGTTCTGCTTTCTTTTATCCTACAGGAAAATGCTGTTTGAGTTTCAGATGCCAAAAGGTAGCTTTAAAAAATTTTTGATCAAGACTTGTGAGGACAAGATGAATACAAAGATTTTGAAGACAGAGACCGTAAGAAGGGCATCTGCTTCTTAAATGTTAACTGCAGCAATCAGTCAAAATATATAAAACGCTATGAAACTCTGGTCCCCAGGGTTCTCAGGGATAGGTTTGTGAAAGCAACTTAAAATCTGTAGAATGTTCTTTGGCTCTAATAAGTAATTATCGAGGGACTTGCCCAAGGCCGTGTGGCCAGGAGAGACAGAGCAGACGTCCCTTCATCAACCCCCCCACCCTTTGGTTTATGGGGAGACCACACAGAGGGAAAAACTCTAAGAACACACTTCTTTGCTCAGTGATTTTTGTCCAGGGCTTTCCTGGAAGCTTGACAAATAGAAAGGTCTCCTGGGACTTCAAAAGCCCTCATTTGGTATGAAAGCTCTGTAAAGGCTGGGCATTTTCTACAGCCTATCGTGCCCACAGAGTTCCTTTCTGGTATTGATTTCTAACTGAAGTTGATGATAGGTTTTTTGCCACCCCAGTAAAATTGCAAGGCTGCCTCTCCCCGACGTCTCTTGTCAGCTTCTCTGCCGTCGTGGACTTGGTTCCTTCTCTTTCCCTTCCACTCTCAGTTCTTTCCTCCCCCAGCTCTGCCCCCTCTGCTCCACTGACTCGACTTCCCTTTGCATGGCAACCAAGACCACCACCACGACCACCCCCAAAACAGCAGCAACAAGAATCAATCTGTATATGTTTGCAACTTACCAGGCACTTGAGTGTGTTCACACACCCAGGCATGGTCCCCAGAGCTCTTCCTGGACCTTACTGACCGACTTCTTGCCCTCTATAGCTCTGACTATGGGACATGCCCTCTTGTTTGTATTTCTTCTTTTTTTAACCTCATTTTATTTTTTTAAAAGATTTTTATTTATGTGAGAGAGAGAGCATGAGCAGGGAGGGGCAGAAGAGAGGAGAGAAAGAATCTGAAGCAGATTCCACTTTGAGCTCAGGCAGGGTCCAGTGCAAGTCGATCCCAAGACTGTAAGATCATGACCTGGGCCGAAAGCAAGAGTCAGACTCTTAACTAACTGAGCCACCCAGGTGCCCTTGTTTATATTTCTGAATACACTGGCAGGTGATGCATTCAGTCCTTCTTGCTCAGAACCCTCAGAAGTGGAGGTTCGATGATCCATTCATAATCCCCACATTGCCCTGAATGATGAGTACATTTGTTTGGAAGATTGAATTTGCAGCACCAGGCGGGTGGGGGGGAAGGATCATTTAGTCTTACACCTGGATGAATCAGCACACATTGATGCCACTTTACCATCACTGTGTCTCTAGGCCTTCCTCTCTTTCCCTTGACTCATAGTCTTTGTCTTCAAGTTCCTAGAAATAGAATCTCACCAAGTTCAGGGAAGAGCCATAGCGGAAGAATGTCGTGGTTAATAACATGAAATACATGGAATTTTGGGCCACAGAGAACTGGATTCAAAGCCCAATTCCACAATTTATAGTTTCATGACTGTGGGCAAGTCACCTGACATGACTGAGACGCTCAGTTTTCTCACCTGTCAAATAAGAATAAGAACAGCCTCCCACCATCGTCACCATAGCACATCTTCCAACCTTGCGTAGTTATTTCCCTTGAAGAACATTTCAGTCCATCCTTGCCCATCCAAGGCCATCTGTCTCCCATTTTCATCCAGATTTGGGACTCCAACTTTCACCCCCTTTTCATCACTTCCAAATCTCGGCCAGTCCTTCAATCTCAGTTTAAGATCTATGAGTTTAAGATCAACCATCCCCCAGACTTTTCTCTCCATGTGTCTTAGCAACCTCTCCATGTTAACCTGTTTCAAACTATTCAGTCCTTTTTCTCACCCAGAGAACTATTCCTCTTCCTTACCCTGTTGGTAATCACTACGATCTTACAATAGTGCATAAAATCTTAATACTATCCTTAACTTCTTCTTTACTCGTACACCAGCAACCACTATGCTATTCACATCCAAATCAGCAGTTTTATAGTTCCAAACCATGTGTAAGTCCTCCCCTGATCTCCATACCCACCACCACTATCCTACTTCATTTCCTAGTACGTATCACCCAAAGTGTTATGTCTTCTTTTTTTTAAGATTTTTATTTATTTGACAGAGAGAAACACAGCTAGAGAGGGAACATAGCAGGCGGAGTGGGAGAGGGAGAAGCAGGCTTCCCGCCGAGCAGGGACCCTGAGGCAGGGCTGGATCCTGGGACTCTGGGATCGTGATCTGAGCTGAAGGCCAGCGCTTAACGACTGAGCCACCCAGGCGCCCCTGTTATGAGTCTTCTGATCTGTCCTTCACATCCTGTAGAGCTGGGGTTGTTTCACTGTCTTATCCAAAGGTCTTCAGTGTCTTCCCATGCTTTATTAAACAAATCTGTGATCCCTAGTCTGGTCTTAAGGACCACCATAATTTGGCAGTAATTAATCCTTTCAGTCACCTCACTGCAACCTTCTACATCTCCTGCCCTTCAACCCCACTGGACTGTTTACTATTTCCCAAGGATATTCTATTGCCTTTTGTCTTGGTACATTGGTTAATTCTCCAAGAATTCCTCCTTCTCTCCCTCCTTCTGCCTGGCCAAATCCTACATGTTCTTACATGTCTGCTTCAGATGTTTCCTCCTTAATGAAACCTTCCTCATTCATCCCCATGACTATAAATATGCCTACTTTGTGACCAGCAATTTCTCTTTCTCTTGTACTATACATTATAGTTGAGACTTCTCTCTCCTCCTAGTATTAATACACAAAACTCATGCTCAGGAAAAAAAAAAAAACTCTGAGCTTTCATTTTGGGTCTTTGCAGTGAGACCCTAACCCTTCAGCCTTGCGTTGATCTCTGAACTCATTGCAAACCTCTCTAAATGCTGAAGGAGGTCACTGACACAGATCCAATCTACAAAGATTGCAAGAGGTACTTTTTTTCTGTCTCTCTTATTGTTTGGTTGCTGTGTGTGTGTGTTTGTTGGCATCCAAAGAAATCTCTGTCAAAATAATAGCCAAACAAAAAATAAGGAACAGGCTTTAGTGACCACACATGGCAAGAAATACAGTCTTTGCAATAACGGTTTGGGAAGGTCACTAAACAAATGGACTGCTACAGCTTTTAACAACCAAAACAGAACACAAACACAGAATAGAACAGAAAAGGTAAGGGAGAGAGTATTCCTTCCAAAGTTCTGCAGTAGAATATAAAAATGTCCAGTTCTCAACCAAAAATCACAAGAAACGTGAAATTATGGCCAATACAAAGGAACAAAATCAATGGACAGAAACTGTCCTGAGACTGCAGTCATTAGACTTATCAGACAAAACCTTGAAAACAATTGTCTTAAATATGCTGAAAGAGATAAATGGAAACAACAGAAAGAAATTAAGGGAACTATGTATCACAAAACGAAAGTATCAATGAAGAGATATAAATCATAAAAAGGAACCAACAGATCTTTTGGAGCCAAAACATGTAATAGCTGCAATAAAAATTATACCAGTGGGATTCAACAGCTGATGTGAACAGGCAGAAAGGGAAAAATCAGCAAACTTGAAGATAAGACAATTGAATTATCAAGTTTGAGGAGGAAAAAGAAAAAAAGAATGTAGAAAAGTGAACAGAGTCTAAGGGACCTGTGGGACACCATCAAGTGGACCAAACACATGCATTATGTGAATCCCAGAAGAACAATGAGAAAAGGACGAGAAGATGATTTAAAGAAATTCTCCAAATTTGAAGAAAAGCAAGAATCTAAAATTCAAAAAGCTCAATGAGCTGTAAGTATAATGAACTCAAAAAGACCCACACATAAAAAGACACACCATAACCAAACTGCTGAAAGACAAAGGACCTTGAAAGAGACAAGAGAAATATGAAAGCAAAAGCTTTAAAACCCTTCAAAGAAATGGTAGGAGTAAATCTTCATGACTTACACTTGGCAATGATTCTAAAAGAATAAAAAACAAAAGATGTGGCAAGTTGGACTTCATCAATATTGAAAACTTTTGTGCAGTAAGGTACATTATCAGGAAAGTAAAAATACAACCTACAGAACGGGAGGAAATAATCAAAATCAGAGTGAGATATCACGTCACACCAGTCCAAATGGCTAATATCAAAAAGACAAGAAATAACAAGTGTTGGCGAGGGTGTGGGGGGAAGGAGCCCTCGTGCACTGCTGGTGGAAATGCAAGTTGGTGCAACCACTCTGGAGGACCGTATCGAAGTTCCTCAAAAAAATTGAAAATAGAAACAGCATACAGTCTAAGGGTGCCTGGGTGACTCAGTGGGTTGAGCATCTTCAGCTCAGGTCATGATCCCGGGATCATGGGATCAAGCCCCCTGTTGGGGCTCCCTACTCTGTGGGGAGTATGCTTCTCCCCCACCTCTCCGTCTCCCCCTACTTGTGCTCTGTCTCTCTCTGTGTGTCAAATAAAAAAATGAAATCTTAAATATCATACAATCCAATAATTCTACTGCTGAGTAGCCAAAGAAGATGATATAAAGAAGGTGTGTGTATGTATGTGTGTGTGTGTGTGTGTAAAATGGAATATTAGTCTTTAAAAAGATGTACTCTTACCATTTGCAACAATATAGATGGACCTAGAGGGTATTATGCTAAATGAAATAAGTCAGATAGAAAAAGACAAATACCATAAGATTTCACTTATATGCAGAATCTAAGAAAGAAAACAAATGAACAAACAAGAAACAGACCCATTAAAAACAGAGAACAATTGGTAATTGCCAAAGGGGAAGGGGGTCAAGGGATTAGAGAATCCCCTAAGCAAAGGGAATTAAGAGATACAAGCTTCCAGTTATAAAAGAAATAAGTCACAGGGATGAAAAGTACAGCTTTGGGGAAATAATTGATGATATAATAACTTTGTATGATGATTGAGGGCACCTACATTTCTTGTGGTGAGCATTGTGTCCTGTGTAGAATTACTAAATCACTATATTGTACACCTAAAACTAGTATAACATTATGTGTCAACTATATTTCAATAAGAAATGGTTTTAAACGGGAGTAGATGTTGGAAAACCATATACCACGTGAGGGTTTAATATCCAGAATGTATAAAGAACTAACACTCAACAACCAAAAGACAAACCACCCAATTAAAAATGGGCCAAGGACTTGAATAAATATTTCTCCAGTAAATATACATAAATCACCAAAAAGCACATGATCATATGTTCAGCATCTTTAACATAAATCAGAACCACAATGATATATGAGTTCATACCTACTAGGATGGCTACGATAATTATGTGGGTGTTTTTAAGCAGAAGGTAAGACGTGTGGGTGAGGATGTGTTGAAAGTGGAACCCTTATACATGGCTGGAGGGAATGTAACATGTTAAAGCTGCTGGGGAAAACCTTTCTAGGTCCTCAAAAAAATAAATATAAAATTACCGTATGACTAAGAATTCTGCTCCTGGGACTATACCCCAAAGAACTGAAAACTGGAATTAGAACAGTCACTTGTAACACCAGTGCTCCCCAAAACATTATTCATGATAACTAAAAGGTGGAAACAACCCGTGTCCATTGAAAGATGAATTAATAAACAAAATACGGTACATATGTGCAATGGAATATTATTTGGCCATAAAAAGGAATGAGGTTTTTTAGGCATAGATCTTTTTTTAAATATTTTTATTTATTTATTTGACAGAAAGAGAGAGACCACAGGCAGGTAGAGAGGCAGGCAACGAGAGAGGAGGAAGCAGGCTCCCCACTGAGCAGAGAGCCCGAGGCGGGCCTCCATTCCAGGACCCTGAGATCATGACCTGAGCCAAAGGCAGAAGCTTAACCCACTGAGCCACCCAGGGGCCCTTGAATGACTTCTCTTGAAAGAAACTTCCAGCAATATTAGGCCTGCATTTCATAGCAAAGCTCAGCCAGCCCTACTTGTGGCTATACCCTTGAGCCAGACTCGTTATCGGTATTTCCATGTGTATTTGCACTGGGCTTTGCTTCTTTGAGCTACTCACCTGGGCACTGTGGGCCTTTGAGATTACTGCTTATGCTGCATAGAGATTGGGGGGGTAAGTGCATAGGATAGCTAAGTATGGATAACATCTATGGACACATATATAAACAGGGCATAAAGCGTGCATGTCCGTTAATACCGGTGGCAAAAGGTATGGTGCAGAGAGAGGTGGAGCCCAAATCATGAATAATCCCTTCAAAGACCTACAGTTTTCTGGCTAATAGAGTAAAAGGAACTCAGGCCCAACACCCAAGGCACCGGGATGGCACTCCAGAAGGGAGCAGGCAGCAGACCTCTATGTGCTCCGTTTACAAGGAGCAGAAGCAGGGGCGATGTCACACGGTCAGCACAGGTGGACGCGGGCTGGTCCTAGAATCCCACCTGGGACCGCACGTGGGCTCCAGCGCTCACAAAATTAGCTAATGGAGCTGAGAGTGGGCTGCTTTCAAAACAGCGACGGGACCCGATCAATCCAGCCAGCAAGAGCACGAACAGCAAAGAATCAATGAGGAGGGCACCTCGGCGTCCTGGCTACGGCTGGCAGAGAGGGGCAGTGTGGATTTCTGATGAAAAGCAACCAAGCAGGAGCGTCCAGACTCAAAACAGAAACTCTTTTAACTTTTATGGGAACTCAGAAGCGTATGCTATGTGGATGCAGGAAACTGCATATTTCCAAAAAATTCGCAATCAGTATCTGGATCGAGCTCTCCATGGAGCTCACAGCCCATTGGTTTAACCAGAATAGGTTTCAAGGACCAGCCATGAAGTCACTCGGTAAGGCCCTGAAGGAATGGGACACGGGGCCGCTGGGCTTCTCTCTTTCATGAGATACTGCACAAGAATGTAATGCTTGCTTGTGCTCCCCAGTATGCAGGTGGTTGTGCTTTAGCTGATTGAACTTGACAAGGGCTGACGGCGGGGCTCAGCTCTCCGTATGCTCAGGTCTGTTCCGTGTGTGTAGCTGCCCTTGTTCTTCGTGGTTTGGGTTTTATGGTTTTAACTGAGCATTTTACAGTTTATACGATTCCATTTCCTCTCCTTCTTAGTTTATCAGTTATCCTTATTTTAAAGCGTTTTCTAGTGATCGCCCTAGAGCCTGCCATATATATTTGCAACTCATCCAAATATTTCCAGATAACACTGCTCTGTCCTGTGTGATGCTGAATATATTATAATCATAAAATAATCCTAATTCTCCCCCCATCGCTTGTATCATTGCTGTGGTTCGTGTCCTTTACCCATAAGCAGACGTAGGCACATCGACACATGTATAAACATGTATCCGTGAGCGTGCATAATCAAATACATTGTCGCTCTTACTATTTTGAACCAACTGTTATTTGATTAATCAATTAGGAGTAAGACAGATACAAGTTTTTTTTATCTTCATTTATTCCTTTTTCCGTGGTCTTCCTTTATGTAGATCCAAGTTTCTGACCTCTTTTATTTTCATTCCCTCAATTTTTATTTATTTCTCAATTTCTGAAGGAGAATTCTGTGGGATACCGATTTCCAGATTGGTGGGTTTTTTTCTCCCTCAACACTTCAGATGTTTTTCTCCGTCCCTTGTTTGCATGGTTTTGAGAAGTTGGGTGTAATTCTTATCGTTGTTTCTCTAAAGGTAAGGTGATTTTCCTCTGGTTTCCTTCAGGATTTTTTTTTCTTCATCTTTGATTTTCTACAGTTTAGAAATGTCACTCCCGGGAAGAGTTTTGTTTGTTCTGCTTTTGCCTTATTGGCCCTTATCCTGCGTCATGTTCTCTGAGCTTCCCAGATCTGTGGTGACATCCACTATTAATGTGGGGGAAATTCTCAGTCATTGTTCCAAATATTTCTTTTTTTAATAATAATTTATTTTATTTTTTCAGTGTTCCAAGATTCGTTGTTTATGCCCCACACCCAGTGCTCCATGCAATACGTGCCCTCAGTACCCACCACCAGGCTCGCCCATCCACCCCCACTTCTCTCCAAAACCTTCAGTTTGTTTCTCACAGTATCTCATGCTTCATCCCCCTCTCTGATTTACCCCAGTTCACATTTCCTTTCCTTCTCTCATTGTCCTCCATGTTACTCCTTATGCTCCACAAGTAAGTGAAACCATTTGATACTTGACTTTCTCTGCTTGGTGTATTTCTTCTCTTCTCCCAGTGTTCCCATTATGGATATGTTTCCCCTTTTGTACTTGTCCCACAGTCCTTGGGTAGTCTATTCTGGTTTTTACTCTCTTTGCATTCCAGTTTGGAAGGTTTCTATTGATAAATCCTCAAGCTCAGAGATTCTTTTTTTTCTTTTTTTTTTTTTTAAGGATTTTATTTATTTGACAGAGAGAAACACAGCCAGACAGGGAACACAAGCAGGGGGAGTGAGAGAGGGAGAAGCAGGCTTCCTGCTCAAAGCAGGGAGCCCGATGTGGGGCTCAATCCCAGGTCTCTGGGATCATGACCTGAGCCAAAGGCAGTCGCTTAACCAACTGAGCCACCCAGGCGCCTCCAAGCTCAGAGATTCTTACATCAGCTGTATCTAGTTTACTCAGAAGCCCATCAAAGGCACTCTTCATTCTATTACAGTTGGATTGTCTGTTTGTTTTATCTCTGGCATTTCTTTTTTTTTTTTTTAAAGATTTTATTTATTTAACAGAGAGAAACACAGCCAGAGAGGGAACACAAGCAGGGGGAGTGAGAGAGGGAGAAACAGGCTTCCCACGGAGCAGGGAACCCAATGTGGGGCTCAATCCCAGGTCTCCGGGATCATGACCTGAGCCGAAGGCAGTTGCTTAACCAACTGAGCCACCCAGGCGCCCCTGGCATTTCTTTTTTGCTCTTTCTTGGGATTTCCATCTCGGCTTACACTGCCCATCTACTCTAGCCAGCTGCCAACTTTAACCATCAGAACCCTTGGCTTATTAATCTTAATTGTTATAAATTCCTGGTCTCATAATTCCAATACCGCTGCCGTGTCTAGTTCTGGTGCTTGTTCTGTCTCTGAGTTTTATTGTATTTTGTTTGTTTTTGCCTTTGAGGGAGGCCTTGTAAATTTTTCCCTTGATAGCCGGACAGAGATGTACCAGATAAAAAGGACTGCTGTCACTAGACCTCCGTTTACATGACTAAGTGAAGTGATGGTGAGGTGTGAGGGGAGGAGGACATCCTGTCTCCTATAATCAGGTCTCTGTCTTTTGATGAGCCTGGGCTTCTAGATTCTAGACTTTTCCGACGGAGCTTATGTTTTCCTCCTCTCTCAGGTGGGAGAGGATGGCTGGCATGGGCTGGAGCTGAGTATTTCCCTGGGGGGAAAGTGGCTGCAGCTGGACACGGTTTCCCTTCCTCCTGGTTGGTTAGGCTCTGATGATAGCCCAGCAGGTTAGGCTCAGGTTAACTAGTTTCTCCTGAGGGCAAGCTTTATTAAGAAGACCCGATCGCCTTGCGGCGTTTTAAAATGGTTCCTCCTCCCTTCCTGCCCCCAGAAGCATAAGAGGAGAATTTTTCTTTAGTATCTCAGAGCCTGGTCAAGACCCTGGAGGTAAGTTTCCCAGTATTGTGGGGCCCGCCGGTGAAGGGGTCCCCTGGAGGTTTTAACCCTCAGAGTTGTCTGCACTGAGTGTCCAGCAATTTGTCGATTCAGTTCTGGTTTTCCGCCCCAGGCCTGGTTCAAATGGCCCTTTGCTCTGGTAGGTCCGCTCTGTGTTTGACTGTCGGCGTCCTCGGTCTTGGGGGCAGTGGTTTGCCCCGGGTCCTCACCTCCCTTACAGGTCCTAGGGTCGTTGTTTTTTGAGTCTGGTCAGCTTTTTACTTGTTGTGAGGAAGGGGGTAGTGACTCCCAAGCTCTTCACATGGAGACCTGGAAACCAGAGGCCTTCCCTTACTTTTCCAAAAAAACTATAAGGAAGACCAAGGATAGGGAAAACAGAAATGATTGCAGAAGACACAAACTGCTCCAACGGAGACGCTTCTCCCGTGGACCCTCTGATTCCCTCAGTGAGAGGCCGGGCCCCGCCGGCTCCAGCCTGCCCCTTGCCCCCCTCTCCAGTGGCCCTCCTTCATGGCTCTTGTCTGACCCACAGGAATTCAGCCTAGCTGCCGGGGAAGTCACCCCTCTTGCGCTCCCATCCCGATTCAGGGTGCTCAGACTGTCCCTCACGGCTACCAGTACGTGTATTTCCCAACAGAAGGTGAGCCCAATCCCTTTTTGGCCAGCGCGTCCCCTTTCCAGCCACAACCATGGACCTAGGACTCTAGCTCCTTGATCGCTATAGGTCCAAGGATGTGTAGAGATTTAGTCACACCCCAGAGCGAGAAATGTGCTTTTGTCCTTCAGCGAAGTGATCGTTCATCACCCCACAGGTGAAGCCCTTTCCCTCCGACCCTAAGCCGATTCTATAGCGATCCTTTAAGCATTCAGTAATCTCCAGTCTGTATAGGATAACTGTCTCACATCTGGTAACACGAGAGCTGTTCTCTCATCCAGACTGTGTAGTCTGTTTACATTAGCTTTTGATACTCATCGTATTTATGACTTCTTACAGTCAACTAAGACCTCTATTTAGTTAGATGTTCATTCCATCCTTTTCAACTAAGATTGTTTTGTTTTGAACACAAACAAGATTTCACACTTATGTATTTATTTGTTCCATACATACTTTTATTTTTTTTTATCATGTTAGTCGCCATACACTACGTCACTGATTTTTGAGGTAGCGGTCCATGACTCATTGCTTGTGTATAACAGCCAGTGCTCCTCCTTGATCCCCACCACCGGGCTCACCCCTGTCACCTCTAAAACCCTCAGTTTGTTTCCCTCAGTCCATAGCTCTGGCGGTTCCTCTCTCCCTTTGATTCTCCCTCTCCCCATCTTTCCCTTCCTTCTCCCAATGTCCTCCATGCTATTCCTTATGTTCCACAAATAAGTGAAACCATATAATTGACTTTCTCTGCTTGATGTCAGTGCAAATGGTGGGTATTCGTCCTTGCTGATGGCTGGGTAATATTCCATTGTATATATGGACCACATCTTCTTTATTCATTCATTTGTTAAAGGGCATCTTGGCTCTTTCCACAGTTTGGCGATTGTGGACGTTGCTGTTATGAACATTGGGATGCACGTGGCCCTTCTTTTCACTACATCTGTATCTTTGGGGTAAACACCCAGTATGCAATTGCTGGGTCATAAGGTGGCTCTATTTTTAACTTTTTAAGAACCTCCACACTGTTAGCCAAAATGGCTGCACCAACTTGCATTCCCACCAACAGTGTAAGAGGGTTCCCCTTTCTCCACATCCTCTCCAACATGTGTTGTTTCTTGCCTGCCAATTTTTTGCCATCCTAACTTGTGTAAGGTGGTATCTCATTGCGGTTTTGGTTTGAATTTCCTGATGGCTAAGGATGTTGAACATTTTTTCATGTGTCTGTTGGCCATTCGTGTGTTTTCTGTGGAGAAGTCTGTTCATGTCTTCTGCTCATTTTGTGACTTGGTTATTTGTTTTTTGGGTGTTGAGTTTCAGAAGTTCTTCATACAGACTTTTAAAAATGGGATCTGTGTAATTGAAACAGCTGCCGTCTTTAAGAAACTTCTAGGGACGCCTGGGTGGCTCAGTTGGTTGGACGACTGCCTTCGGTTCAGGTCATGATCCCGGAGACCCGGGATCGAGTCCCACATCGGGCTCCCTGCTCGGCAGGAAGCCTGCTTCTCCCTCTTTCACTCCCCCTGCTTGTGTTCCCTCTCTCGCTGTGTTTCTCTCTGTCAAATAAATAAAATATTAAAAAAAAAAAAAAAGAAACTTCTAAATTAATAAGCAGACTGAGCAAGGTCACGAAGACCTCTAACACAAAGCAGTGTGACGCATTTGACTCTCAGGGTCAGACGTCGTGCTGTTCTGACCTGGAGGGATTAGGAACCACTTCATGAAGGAACTAACTTTTTGAGTTGAGCCTAACAGGATGAAAAGGATTTTCAGAAACAGGTGGATGACAAGGCCATTTGGATGAACACAAAGCAGCAAGAGAGGCATAGTGTTAGGGATAAGATCTAGCAAGAGCAAATAGCTCAGGAAAAGAGCTAGGCATCTGTACAAGGGTGGTAGGTGATAAAATCAGAAAACAGGGTAAGTCCCAATGAGAGGGTGTTCAGTGCCATGCTGAGACATCGGATCATTCATTAGTCAGCAGCAGAAAGTCCCTGGAAGTGATTAAGTAGAACTGTAGCATGATTACATTTTATCTTATTGGTTCCTGCCCATCACTTGAGTCCCTTGGAGCCATTCTGATCTTGAGCTTGTCATGAAAACTATGAGCCATCTCCTCCAGGCCCAGGTCCCCTGAAGGTTTGATACACACCTTGAATATGCTTCTCTAATTCAACTACAAAATGTACAAAAGGTATATAGCCCTGGTCATAGCCCTAAAAGTATGACCTCACTCTAGACTGATGATCACTCAAATTCTTTGAGCTATGCCTCTTCAAACATGTAATACCCATGTATAAAAACACCCAGTCCGGGGCGCCTGGGTGGCTCAGTTGGTTAAGCGACTGCCTTCAGCTCAGGTCATGATCCCAGAGTCCCGAGATCGAGCCCCACATCGGGCTCCCTGCTCCGCAGGAGGCCTGCTTCTCCCTCTCTCACTCCCCCTGCTTGTGTTCCCTCTCTGGCTGTGTTTCTCTCTGTGAAATAAATAAATAAAATCTTAAAAAAAAAAAAAAAAAACACCCAGTCCACAGTTCTCAATAATAGTAGATATTATTGATTGTTTATATCAGTACACATGATTTAACATTACCTTATTTAAACCTTTCAGCAACCCTAAGTGATGAAGCTTTTTCTTTAAACTACAATGTCTTTCCTTTCCCAGACACTTAAATATCTGTTCCACTACTTGGTTTTCGATCAGCCTCCAAAGAAAATATGGATTTTATCAAATAGATTCATCAAGAAACCTCCAGGCAACTGTAACTCCTTTAATGTTTATCTGGGTAATATAAAGTTGCAGCGCTTTATAGATCAATCAGAAACTTCATTTTTGTGTTTATTGGAGCTAAATGAACAGTTTTAAATGTGGCACAGGGAAATAGTCAAATAGAGTTTTAACTTAGCCAAGAAGGACGATTTTTATCTAAGTAGACCTGAATTTTCTGAAAAAATTAGAATAATCTAACACTGCCAGCCTGAGCTTTTAGTTGCCTAGGTAATAAAGGAGGTTTCCTTGGAAACCTTGTGCATCTGTACCAAATAAATGCCTTGAATTTTAATGGTATAAAAGAGTATCATCTAAGCAATACCACATCTTAATTGCTAACTGTGACTTTCTTGGTAGCGAGGGTGAACCTTTGTCCTCATATCTGTTAACAGTGGTGGTTGTTTTTGCCAGGAAAACCACCTTTAGATGTACCAAGAATTGTAATAGCTAATAATCTGTTTCCCGACCCCTCTGGCCCACAGAGTTTGTCTCCTGAAGTATTTTGACCTTTATTGTACAGAAAGAAATGGGTTGTTTTCCTGATTATTTTATACTTTTGCATTAAGTGTGATGAGTTAAGTTATAATACCTTTCTTACCAATTCTCACCAGTGGGATGAGTAAACGGGTCCGTAGCCTGACTAGGATACTATGATTGATCTTTTAAGTTCATGAGACTTAAAAACATAATGAAGGATGGGGACAGGGGTGGAGGGGTGGGTTCAGTTTCAACATATGTTTTCTATATTATAGATGAGTTATCAGGGTGCCCTGCTCCTTGTTCAGGGGATGTTCCGGGGGAAAACCTGTTAAATGAAAGCTAGTCTAACATGGCATTGATGACTATTCTGTAAAAGTCTATCCACAAGGACATAGAGCATTGATTATAGATTTCCTTGCTACAACGTATGGACAATAAACACAGATAAATAACATGGTAAAAGTCATGTCGCTACTAAATAGCAGTTTTAGGATTTGATGTCTATTAAGACTCTGATGTCTATTAAGAAAATAACAAGTACACAGCTTGAAAACTCTTTACATGTGACCCTCACCCAGATCATGATATAAAACACATCCGCCACCCCCCAGAAAGCTGCCTTGGGCTCTTTACCCCTCAGTACCCTCCTCCCAGAACATGGAATCACTATCTGACTCCTACCAACATAAGTTAGCTTGGGATGTTCAATTGTTATATGAATGGAAATATACAATATGTATTATTTTGTGTCTGACATCATGATTTTTAGGAAATTCATCTACGCTATTGCATGTGTCAATAGCCTTTTTATTGCTTAATAAAATTGTGTGGTATGAATATGATTGTTTCCAGTTTTTAGCTATTATGAGTTAAGGTTCAATGAACATTGTTTCATAAGCCTTTTTGTAAATGTCTGCATCCATTTCTCCTTGCTCTATACCTAGGAGCAAAATGCCAGTCATAAATCCATGTGTATTTATTAGAAATTGCCAGTTTTCTGAGGTTGTTTTATCATGAGCACATCAGAGGCTCAACAACCTTATCAAAACTTAGTACTGTCAGTATTTTTTTTAAATTTTAGCCATTCTGCTAGGCTCATATCTCTTTATAGTTTTAGTTTCATTTTTCCTAATGACTACTGATGGGAAGCTCCTTTTTATATGCTTTCTGGACCTTTCTGCATTCTCATTTGTAAAGTACCTATTTGAATCTTTTGCCAATTTAAAAAAAAATTGAGTTCTTTTTATTTTTCTTGCTGACTTGTCCTAGTGTCTTTTTATGTTTTGTTAGATTTAGTTACTACAAATGTTTCTTTTTTCCAAGTCCATAGCTTGCCTCCTCATTTCTTAGCAAGTCATTAATGAGTATCAATTTTTAGTTTTGGTGAAGAGTTCTAGACTTTTTTTTCTTTTCAGTTAATACAATTTGTGTCACGTAGGTAAAGATTCTGTTGATTTGAAAAAGATGTTTATCCTGCTCTGAGTTTCTCAAGTTTTTCTTAGCTCCTGATTGTCATCCATATATATATGTAATATTGTAGCTTGCTTTTTTTGGATGCACATTTCCTTTTAAACCTGAGAAGACAATAATCTTTTTTGTGATTCTCTCTGTGTCCTCTTGCTTGCTTCTAGCTCTTGACATACTTTGTTTATTCTAGTCTCTTTCTTCCTTTTGGAAGTCTTTTTGAAACATCAGGTGGTTCCTGGCTGGGTGTGAAGAGTCAGGCACTGAGTAGTTGATGTCTTGCTCTGTGGGGTGGGTGGAATCATTGCAGCTGTCAGGGAGCAAATTAGACTTTCTGAGGAATCTTCATAAATCAGCACCTCAAATGCTCTTCTTTGGAGCCCCTTGATTTCTCTAACGTGGGATCTTTCACTACGATGCCTAGGGCACTGTAGAAGGACAGGAAATCTCTACCTGACACTGGCATCATGGAATCAGGGCTAGAGAATGGAGCTAATGGTCACAGCGCTGAGCAGACCGTCACTGAACTCTCCCATGTGTAGATCCATGCCTCGTGCCTGCCTTCTATTGTGTCCCCCATGTCACAATTTCTCAGGATCAATTTCTTCTGTGAGTTCATTAATTCATCCCCAAATTATGGGCTTCTGTATGCCAAGTGCTGTTCACAGTGGGGAGAATAGGCAGGAAATAAGACAAGCTCCCTGATCACATGGGCTTAGATTCTCCTGGGTGGAGATAGATGGAAATGAAATCAACAGATATATATATAACATGAGGATGAATACAATAAGATAAGGGGGATAGAGAGCGACCGAGGGTGTGATTTTTGTAGAGTGGGAGCCTCTCTCATGAGGGACCCTAATGGAAGAAAGGAAATAATTCATGCAACTACTTAGTGGGAGTGTGTTTTGGAGAGAGGGGATGGTAGTACAAGACTCCAGAGTGAGTATGAGCCTGAGGAAAGCAGGGTCAGTGTGCATCAGGGAAGGGAGTTGAGCCTCTAAATCCTTGTTCTGAGAATTTCATCCATTCCCCTGATCACATTTCCAGCCTTGTGCCTCACCCACAGCTCTCTAACACATTCACACCCAGACCTGATCATATTTTAAAAAATTATTTAAGTAATCTCTACACTCAACATGGGGCTTGAACTCATGACTGTGAGACCAAGAGCCACATGCTTTTCTGACTGAGCCAGCCAGATGCCTCTGGCCTTGATCTTACTCTAAATACTCTTCCTCTCTACGACAAAATTATTTTTAGTCATAATCATAAAATGAAATAATGATAATGACTAGAAAAGAAACATAGTGAACATTTTCTTTTATTGAGCTTTATATAATCAATAAAGTCAAAGTAATATATAAATATCATCGTACAAAAGAGGAAAAATATAAATGGATAAGGCTTTTACTCCATGAATATATATTTTGAAAAATAAACAAGTATATTCCTGTATATAGGCGTGTCATAGTTATGAATATGCAATGTAATCATTTATGTTTCAAGGCTTAACTTGGGCAAAATTTTCAGTGACTTAGTCAGAATATATCTTCTTTACATTTTCATGCTCGTGAGATAGTTATAGCCAGATAGGTCAATCTATCTTCAATTGTAGCTGATCAAAACCACATATTAAGTTTATTTCAATTTTCCTCCTACATAGAAAAGATATATAAATATTTAGAAAAAGTCTTAAGTGTAAATTTGGCAGATATTCATAAAAATGCCATTTCACAGTGAGTTCCAGAAATTGCAATATTGTCCGTATTTTTGTTTTTGGAGGGCTCCACTCCAGCAGCTTTCAAACTGTCTCTGCAATCGAAAGAATTCCACTAGACTATCTCCATCTGAAAATCCATCATAAATTTCTATTATATTTGTTAAAAGTTCTGGAGGTTTTCTTCTGCAAAAATTAGAGAATACCATTGAATTATAACGAACACTGACATTATTTTATTGCTTTAGAATGGGTACCCAGCTCTTGGTAGAAATACTCGAGGTTTTCAAACATTACCCTTGGGCAGCTTATGCCCAGCTTGCTTTCATAATTCTTCTTTGCATTCGTCTCCGAAATGTGATTCTCCTGTGTGCATCTCAGTTTTCCTTACATTATGTTATTACACAGATACTGACCTTTGCACACATTTGTGCATAGGTTTTCCAAGAACGATGTTAAAGCATGGTGTTTTATTGCCCATTGTCTAAGCCTGAATCTGGCTGTTGGCAAGTATTTAGGGGCCTGATTAACCTTTTCTAAAAGTTCACACCAAAAGACTACTAAGTTATACCTTTCTTTACACACACACACACACACACACACACACACACACACACACACTATTTATTTATTTATTTGACAGAGAGAGAGAGACCACAAGTAGGCAGAGAGAGAGAGAAGAGGAAGCAGGCTTGGATCCCAGGACCCTGAGATCATGACCTGAGCCGAAGGCAGAGGCTTTAACCCACTGAGCCACCCAGGCGCCTGTACCTTTCTTTTTTTAACATAGTGTTTTATTAGTTTCAGGTGTACAACTTAGTGATTCAACATTTCCATACATCAGCTTGTGTTCGAAAGGGCATACCTTAATCCCCATCACCTGTTTCGCCTGCGTGTCTTATTTTCTTGATTCCTTCTTTAGGTTGAAGACCATTAACAATTAAAAGAAACATTTTAGTATTCAATGTCTTCAAATATCAATCAAATCTTCACGTGGAAAGTAAAAACAACAGCATTGTCCCTTGCAGTTTTCATTCTGCTTAGTCATAAACACAAAGTCCAAATTGTCACAGAGAATGACAGCACCGAAGTCATTTTGTCTTAACAGTCCCTGGGCTGTCCTTTAGGTCAAGCCTATTGTTTAAATGTAAAACCATGTAGCGGCCCAGGGGTGAGGGGGGGATCAGGAACTCTGCAGAGAGCCTGCGATTTTGATACAAATTTACGCTTGAAAAGAACGGGCACAGGGGGGTCTGTGTATGTCAGGGGTTGGCTGGAACCAGGAGTCACCTGAATTAACCCCCAGGTAGAACACAAGGTGCATGAAGGAATAAGTAGTAGGGCCTCTGCGTGGCTCAGTTGGTTAAGCAAGCTCTTTCAGCTCAGGTCAGACCTGATCTCCAGGCCCTCCTATCGATGGAGCCCGCCATTGGGCTCCCTGCTCAGAGGCAGCTGCCTTCTCTCTCCCTCTCCTTCTGCCCCTCCTCCCGCTATTCGTACTCGCTCATGCTCTCTCAAAAAAATAAATTAAACCTTTAAAAAAACAAAAAAGGAATAAGCAATGAAAGTGCCGGTGTGAAGCATATATTTGCATGTATATATGTTTTATGCATATATTATCATATAACATGTATATGTTATTACTGTTAACCTTAAAAAGTGCCAGGTATTTCACCAGCAAAAGATGGGTTTATTTAGGAATAACTGAAAATTGCAATCCAGGACAAACAGGCCAAGACCCCTAGATGAGTCCAGGGAACGGAGGAGGGCACGCTTTTTAAGGAGGAAAGGGGTGAGGTGGAAAGGCTGTTGGAAACTCCAAATCCCCTGGAGCAAAGTGGGAGGGCCAAGAACGCGCGCCGGCTTGTCATTGGCTGAGCTGTTGCGGGGGGCGGGGCTAAGGAAAGGGTCGCTTCCTCCCGCGGGCGAGTAGTAGGCACAGCCAGTCCAGTAAGGTCAAGTCTGGCTCTCCTGTTGCGTCCGCTATTGACCCTGACTGCTAAGGCCTGAGAGCTCCCCTGCTGAAACCTCCTGACTGCATTTAGTGAGTTTTGCGTTAGTAACTTTCGCAGGACCTACGGATGCTGAGCACTCTGAAGACCGCGCTCGCCCTCTGCGCGCGCACACACACACACACACACACACACACACACCCGCTTCCTGGGGGCCCAGGGACCAGCCCCTCACTGAGACCCCTCTCTGCTGGCACTTCCCCTCCACTCCGCTCTTCACAGTTCCGGGACGAGGGGAAAGCCAGAGAATGTTTCTTGAACACCTAAGGCTGTTTTTTTGCTTTCTTTCCGGTTAAGGAGGACGACCTCAGGGCCTTTTTCTTTTTTTTAAGGGAAGCTGCCCAGTCAGGGGTCCACCCCCAGTGCGGGGTGGGGGTGGGGCAGGGATTGGGGAAGGGAAGAGGGGACAGATGGTGTATAGTGGGGAAAACAGAGTCCGAAAGACCTGTGTTCACAGCTTGACTCCCGTGCGCCAGCTTCGTAACCGTGAGCAAGTTATTTCATCTCTCTGGGACCTCTTCCTTAACAGCAGAATAAAATTCGCACCTCACAGGCTAGTGCAGGTTACATGAACACATGGAACGTGCTATTTAAACAGGGAAACCCTAAAAACTACTCATATATTCATAGCTTAATGAAACCTGACCTCTTGCTGACTTACGTCTTCTAACTAAGTACATTAGAATAGAAAAATGGTCAACTTATAACATGCATCTAACCATGGTATAAAAACTTTTCACTTACTGGCTCCTGAAAAATAACGTCCTTTATGCTAGGGCCCGGAAATGAAATTGACACCAAGGCTCGGCCATCTGACCATTTCTATAATGCAGTGGGAAGCAAATGTTAGGTCTCCTCCCCGAAGGTTTGCAGTAACTGGCTATTTAATTAACACTGGTTTCTAGAACACAGAATTTCATTCTCAGAAGCGCCTGGAGGTCTATTATTTTCAAACTCTTTAGTGGGGAAAAAAAAAGCTATTTCCTGTTTTATCCTCACCAACAGGGACCTGTTGTAGGAGAAAATCAGAGTAGCCTGAGATACTGAATGTTCGCATCTGACTGTGTCTGAAGGGAGCAGTTACTTAGCGAAGAAATGTTTCCTCTCCTCTCCTCGAGGGCTGTTGTTGGCTGGAGGGACCAGGCGGGGCCTCTAAGGGCTTTTTCCTTCCAAGCTTACCTCCACCACCAGCGAGATGCCTTCTGTTTTCTCCGCACAGCCCCAACCCCTGGCTCTCCCTCTCTCTTTTTCAAAGCGATTTCCATCAGCAGCCGTCTTCAGAACACCCTTGCTATGCTTATTGCCTTGATTTCCAGGAGACTAACTTTTCTGACAGCCTTTTAGCTGCTGTGAAGGTTTTTGGATGAGTACCCAATGAGCAGAGTTGCATTTTCTACGACGAGGAAGGCATGGGAATAACGGATCTGGGGGAGATGGAGAGCGTGGTTCTGGATATGTTAGTGCGAGATAACCTTCCCTGTGGGGATGTTATTAAACCAATAGATATGCGACTTGGGGATTTAGGAGAGAAGTCAGGGATAGGGCTGTACATCTGGGCATCGTGACTATCAATGGTCTTGGAATTCAAGTTTGTGACTAGAGCAATTTCTGTTACAAAAGCGGAGCCTGATTTTTGTAGTAGTTAGCTCTCAGTTCGGTAGTGCACGTTGGATGATTTTATTTCTGTGTGGCATTCTAAGGCAATCAGAGAGCGTACCCAGTGTGGGTAGGCCTGTGGACCTTACGTATCTTCCTGCTGCCCCCTCAACTCCCCAGAGTCGTCCTTTAACTTGGGTATAACCGTGCACCCTCCCTGAGGGAAGGATCCATGCTTTAGGCCTTCCTTTCTTTCCCACCTCTAAACTTAGCACCCCGATGTACTTGGGGCAGGGTATATTTCCCTGTGACACTGACTTTGGGCTTGGTCACAAGTCTTCTTTTGACCTGAGCCACTGTGATGTGCAGGCAGATGTCAAATGTGCTTGGATAATGATTTGATGTTTGTTTATGCGGCAAGATGCTCACCATAATAAGTCTAGTTAACATTCATCACCACACCGTTACAGAATTTGTTTCTTGTCATGACTTCTCTTTTTTAAAGATCTTATTTGTATTTCAGAGAGAGGGAGAGAGTAAGCATGAGCACGGGAGGAGAGAATCTCCAGCAGGCTGCACTGAGCCCCTTTGTCATGGCAGCTTTTAAAAATTACTCTTAGGAGTTCCTGGCTGTCTCATTTGGTTAAACCTCCGATTCTTGAATTTTGGCTCATGGGATGGAGCCCTGGATTGGGCTGTGTGCTTAGCACAGAGTCTGCTTTCCCTCTCCTGTCTCTCTCTCTCTCTTTCTCTTTCTCTCTTTCTCAAATATATAAATGAGATGTGCTCTTTTGACAATTTTCAGATATACAATTACAGTATTATTTGCTATAGTCACACTACATTGTATGACTTATTTATCATAACCGGATTTTGTACTTTTTGGCCCCTTTCACCCATTTTGCCCACCCCCCACCCTTCACCTCTGACAACCACTGATCTACTCTCTGTAGCTATGAGATCATTTCTGTTTTTTTTTATTCCACATATAAGTGAGGTCATACAGTATTTGTCTCTCTCTGACTTATTTCACTTAGCATAAGGCCCTCAAAGTTCAGCCATGTGGCTGCAAAGGCAAGAATTCCTTCTTGTTTATGGGAACAGTATTGCACTGCACACACACACACGTTGTCTTTATCCATTTATCTGTCGGTGGGCAAGGACATTGTCCCCACAACTTGGCTGCTGTAATTGATGCTGGTGGCACGTATCTCTTTTCGAGTTAGTGTTTTTGTGTTCTTGGGGTAAATACCCAGAAGTGGATTGCTGGATCATATGGTAGTTCTATTTTTAATTTTTTCAGACACTTTGATACTATCTTGCAGAGTGGCTGCACCAATTCGCATTTCCACCAACAGTGCACAAAGATTCCCTTTCCTCCACATCCACACCGGCATTTATTTCGTGTGTGTGTGTGTGTGTGTGTGTGTGTAGCCATTCTAAAACGTATGAGGTGATGTCTCACTGTGGTTTCGATGTGCCTTTCCCTGGTGACGAGTGATGTTGAGCATCCTTACATGTGTCTGTTGGCCATCTGCATGTTTTTTTCGGGAAACGTCTGATCAAGTCCTCTGCCCATTTTTTAATGTCCGTATTTTTGATATTGAGTTTAGGAGTTCCTTATATGTTGTTAACCCCTCATCAGATGTGTGATTTACAAATATTTTCTCCTATTCAGTATGTTGCCCTTTCATTTTGTTGATGATTCCTTTGCTGTGCAGAACCTCCTTAGTTTAATGTAGCCTCTTGTATGTCATCCTTTTTTTTTTTTTTTTTGCCTTTGCTTTTGGTGTCAAATCTAAGAAGTCATTACCAAGACCTATGTTAAGGAGCTTACTGCCTGTTTTCTTGTAGAAAACAGTTTATAGTATCTGATCTTACATTCAACTCTTTAATCCATTTTGAGTTAAATTTTGTGTATGGTACAAGAAAGTGGTCCAGTTTTCTTCTTTTATATGTGTGAATGTCCCGTTTTCCCAATGCCATCTGTTGAAGAAACGCCCCCCCCCATTATATATTCTTGCCTCCTTTGTTGTAGATTAATTGACCATATATACGTGGGTTTATTTCTGGGCTCCTTATTCTGTTTCATTGGCCCATGTCTGCTTTAATGCCAATACCATACTTTGCCAATTACTGTAGCTTTGTAATATAGTTTAAAATCAGAGAGTGTGATGTCTCCAGTTCTGTTCTTTCTTAAGATTGCTTTGGCTATTACACATTTTTGTGGATTCATACAACTTTTAGAATTCTTTGTTCTATTTCTCTGAAAATACCATTGGAATTTTGATAGAAATTGCATTGAGTATGTAGATTGCTTTGAGTGGTGTGGACATTTTAACAATATGACTTATTCCAACCTGTGAACATGGAGAATATTTTCACTTATGTGTCATCTCTCACCAGTGTCATAATTTTCAGTGTACAGGTCTTTCACCTCCTTGGTTTGATATATTCCTAAGTATTTTATTATTTTTACGCAAATGTAAATGGGATTGTTTTCTTATTTTCTCTTTCTGATAGTTCATCATTAGTGTCCAGAAACAAACAATTTCTGTATATTGACTTTATATCCTGCTAACTTACTGAATTCATTTATTCTGGGTTTTTTTGGTGGCATCTATGAGTTTTTCTGTCTTTACTATCATGTCGTCTACAAATAGTGATAGTTTTATTTCTTCCTTTCCAGTTTGGATGCCTTTTATTTCTTTTCCTAACTTGATTTTTCAGGCTAGGACTTCCAGTTCTGTGTTGAGAGTGGGTATCCTTGTCTTTCTCCTGACCTTAGAAGGCAAAGCTTCCAGCTTTCACAGTTGTAGATGATTTTAGCTGTGGGTCTGCCTATATGGCCCTTATTACGTGGACGTGCAATCCCTTTATAGACATTTTGTGGAGAGTTTTGGTCATAAATCGGTGTTGCATTTTGCCAAATGCTTTTCCTGCGTCTTTTGAGATGATCATGTGATTTTAATCCTTCATTTTGTTGATGTGGTATATTACATTGGTTGCTTTACAGACGTTGAACCATTTTTGCATCCCTAGAGTAAATGGCCCTTGATCATGGTGTGTGGTCCTTTGAACGTATTGTTGAGTTCAGTTTGCTGATATTTTGTTGGTAATTTTTGCATATGTTTATTGGGGATATTGGCCTACATTTTTTTTTCTTGTGGTGGCCTTGTCCGTTTTTGGCTTCATAAAATGAGTTTGGAAGTATTCCCTCCTCTTTGGGGTTGTTTTTGTTTGTTTGTTTGGTTGGTTTTTGTTTTGTTTTGTTTTTTTTGAAGAGGGAGAAGGATTAGTATTAATTTTCCTTGAATGTTTGGTAGAATTCACCAGTGAAGCCATCTGGTTCTGGACTTTTGATGACTCATTCAATCTCCTTTTTTTTTTTTTTAAGTACACCAGATGGGGTCAAGGACCCAAGGCCAGTCCAATATTTTAAAATCAATCAATGCAACCTCATTCAATCTCCTTACTAGTAATTGGTCTATTAAGATTTCTATTTCTTCATAATTCAACCTTGGAAAGTTGTATGTTTCTAGGAATTCATTTTTTCTACATTTTTCAATTGGTTGATGTAGAACTGTTCTTAGAACTCTCTTATGATCCCTTGTGTTTCTGTGGTATTGTTAACATCTGCTTTTTCACTTCTGATTTTCTTGGAGTCCTCTTTTTTTTTTTTTTCCCCTGGTGGGTCTAGCTAAAGGTTCTTCAGTTTTGTTTATCTTTACAAAGAACCAGCTCTTGGTTTTTACTATTTTCTTTTTAGCAATTATTTTATTTGTTTCTGCTCTGATCTTTATTTCCTTCCTTTTACTAACTTAGAGCTTCACTTGTTCTTTCTCTAGTTTCTTGAGATGTAAAATTAGGTCAGGTCTCTGGGATCACGACCCAAGCCGAAGGCAGTCGCCCAACCAACTGAGCCACCCAGGCGTCCCAAAATTTTCCTTGTTTTTATCTTAATTCCAGAGTCGTTAACACAGTGTTATATTTGTTCCCGGTGTGCAATATAGTGATTCACCAATTCCATACGTCACCCTGTGCTGACTAGGGCAGATCCTCCATCCACCTCCCTCTGGTAACCATCAGTTTGATCTCTATAATTAGAGTGTTTCTTGATTTCTGTCTCTCATTTTTTCCTTTGCTCATGTGTTTTGTTTCTATAATTCCACATACGAGTGGAATTATTTGTCTTTCTCTGACTAACTCATTTCACTTGGCACATTACTTTCTAGCTCCATCCATATCATTGCTAATGGCAAGATTTCATTGTCTTTTATGGCTGAGTGTAGATATAGATATATGTATGCTTATAGATATAGAACAGATCAATGAAACCAGAAGCTGGTTCTTTGAATAGATCAACAAAATTGATAAACCTCCAGCCAGACCCATCAGAGAGAGAAAGGACTCAAACAAAATCATGAGTGAAAGAAGACAAATAACAACCAATACCACAGAAATATAAAGTTTTTTGAAGATTTAATGTATTTATTTGAGAGAGAGAGAGAGAGAGAACAGGAGAGGGAAGAGGGTCAGAGGGAGAAGCAGACTCCCTGCTCAGCAGGGAGCCTGATGCAGGACTCGATCCTGGGACTCCAGGATCATGACCTGAGCTGAGGCAGTCACTTAACCAACTGAGCCACCCAAGTACCCAAAATACAAACAATTGTAAGTGGCTACTGGGAAAAACTATATGCCAACAAATTGGGCAGCATAGAAGAAATCGGTAAATTCCTAGAAACATGTAACTAACCAAAACTGAATCAGGAAGAAATAGAAAATTTGAACAGACCAATTACCAGCAGTGATTGAATATATATACCATATGTATCCATATATCTATATATCTCTATATGTATGTATATATACATCTCACATATGTCTGAGTATGAGATATATATCACATCTTCTGTATCCATTCATTAATCCATGAACACTTGGGCTGCTTCCATAGTTTGGCTATTGTAAATAATACTACCATATACATAAGAGTGCATGTATCCCTTGGAATTCACGTTCTTGTATTTTTTTGGTAAATACCCAGTAGTGTAATTAATGGATCTTGGGGTAGTTCTGTTTTTTACTTTTGAGGAACCTCAGTACTCTTTTCCACAGTGGCTGCCCCACTGTGCATTGCCACCAACAGTGCACAAGGGTTCCTTTTTCTCTACATCCTCTCCAATACTTGCTATGGCTTGTGTTTTTGATTTTAGTCATTCTGACAGGTTTTGATTTGTATTTCCCTGAGGATGAGTGATGTTGAGCATCTTTTCATGTGTCTCTTGGCCATCTGGATGTCTTCTTTGGAGAAATGTCTGTTCATGTCTTCTGTCCATTTTTTAATTGAATTATTTGTTTTTTGGGTGTCTTTGTATATTTTGGATACTAACCTTTTATCCAGTAAGTCATTTGCAAATATCTTTTCCCATTCTATATGTTGTCTTTTAGTTTTGTTGATTGTTTTCTTCACTGTGCAGAAGCTATTTATTTTGATGTAGTCCCAATAGTTTATGTTGCTTTTGTTTCCTTTCCCTCCAGAGACCTATCTAGAAAAAATGTTGCTTTAGCCAATGTCAGACATTACTGCCTCTGCTGTCTTCTCAGTTCTCACATTTTAATCAGTTTTGAGTTTATTTTTTTGTATGGTGTAAGAAAGTGGTCCAGTTTCATTCTTTGACACGTACCTAACAGGTTTTTGTAACACCATTTGTTGAAGAGACTATCTTTTTCCCATTGGATAGTCTTTCCTCCTTTGCCAAAGATTAATTGACCATATAATTGTACATTTATTTCTAGGCTTTCTATTCTGTTCCATTGATCTATGTATCTGTTTTTGTGCCAGTACCATACTGTTTTGATGACTACAGCTTTGTGAAATAACCCAAAATCTGGAATGGTACATCCAAATTTGCTCTTATTTTTCAATACTGCTTTGGCTATTCAGGTTCTCTTGTCTTTCCGTATAAATGTTAGGAAGGTCTGTCCTAGTTCTATGAAAAAATGCTGTTGGCATATTGACAGGGATTGCATTAGATGTGTGGATTGTTTTAGTAGTATGCACGTTTTAACAGTATTTTTTTCTTCGAATCCATGAGCATGGAATGTCTTTCCATTTCTTTCAGTCATCTGCAATTTCCTTCAACAGTGCTTTACAGTTTTCAGAGTTCAGGTCTTTGACCTCTTTGGTTAGGTTTATTCCCAGATATCTTATTTTTTTAAATAATAATTTATTTTTTCAGTGTTCCAAGATTCATTGTTTATGCCCCAAACCCAGTCATCCATGCAATTCGTGCCCTCAGTACCCACCACCAGGCTCCCCCATCCCCTCACCCTCTCTCTTCCAAAAACCTCAGTTTATTTCTCAGAGTCCAGAGTCTCTCATGCTTCATCTCCCTCTCTGATTTCACATTTCCTTTCCTTCTCCCACTGCCCTCCATGTTACTCCTTATGCTCCACAAGTAAGTGAAACCATAAATGACTTGACTTCTTTGCTTGGCTTATTTCACTCAGCATAATCTCCTCCAGTCCCATCCATGTTGCTACAAAAGTTGGATATTCATCCTTTCTGATGGAGGTGTAGTATTCCATTGTATATATGGACCACATCTTCTTTACCCATTCATCTGTTGAAGGGCACCCTGGCTCTTTCCCCAGTTTGGCGATGGGGGACATGGTTGCTATGAATGTTGGGGTACATATGGCTCTTCTTTTCACTACATCTGTATCTTTGGGGTAAATACTATTTTTGGTGCAGTTGTAAATGAGACTTGTTTTCTTAATTCCTCTTTCTGCTGTTTCATTATTAGTGTAGAGAAATGCAACAGATTTCTGTACACTGATTTCGTATCATGTAACTTTACCGAATTCATTTACTGGTTCTAGTACATTTGGTGGAGCCTTCCAGGTTTTCTAAATAGGGTAGCATGCCATCTGCAAATAGTGAAAGTTTTACTTCTTCATTACCAGTCTGGATGTTGTTCATTTCTTTTGGTTGTCTGATTGCTGGGGCTGGGAGAGCCAGTACTGTGTTAGATAAAAGTGGTGAGAGTAGACATCCTTGTCGCCTTCTTGACCTTAGGGGGAAAGCTCTCAGTTTTTTCCCCATTGAGTGTGATATTCACTGTGGGTTTTACATATATGAACTTTATAATGTTTAGGTATATTTTAAGCCTACTTTTTTATGACTTTTATCATGAGGGGATGTTGTACATTGTCAATGCTTTTTCTGTTTATTAAAATGATCATATGTTTGTTATCCTTTCTCTTATTGATGTGATGTATCATGTTGATTTATTTGCATATATTGAGTCACACTTGAATCCTGGGAATAAATCTACTTAATCATGATGAATGATTTTTTTAATGCATTGTTGGATTCTGTTTGTTAATATTTTGTTGAGGATTTTTGCGTTGATTTTCATCAGAGATGCTGGCCTGTATTCTTCTTTTTTATTTGTGATGTCTTTATCTGGTTTTGGTGTCGGGTGATATTGTCCTCATAAATTAATTTGGAAGGTTTTTTTTCTTCTATTTTTTGGAATAGTTTGAGAATAGGTATTAACTCTCCTTTAAAATATTTGGTAGACTTTTCCTGTGAAGCCTTCTGGTCCTGGACTATTATTTGTTAGGAAACTGTTTTGTTGAGAGAGAGAGAGGGAGAGAGAGAGAGAACAAGAACAAGCAGAGGGAGAGGAAGAATCTTGAGCAGGCTCCACGCCCAGTGGGGAACCCATCACAGGGCCTGAGATCATGACCTGAGCCAAAATCAAGAGTTGGATGTTTAACTGACTGAGCCACCCAGGAACCACTGATTGTTGGGAGATTTTTCATTACTAATTCGATATCCTTGATGGCAATTGGTCTGTTCAAATTTTCTATTTCTTCTTGATTCAGTTTTGTTTACATGTTTCTAGGAATTTATTCATTTTTTCTAGGTTATCCAATTTGTTGGCATATAGTTTTTCCTGATATTCTCTTAAAATTGTATTTCTGTGGTGTTGGTTGTTATTTGTTCTCTTTCACTCATGATTTTGAGTCTTCGCTCCATATCTCTCTCTCTCTCTCTCTCTCTCTCTCTCTCTCTCTCTCTCTCTCTCTCTCTCGTCTGGCTAGAGGTTTGTCAATTTTGTTGATCTTTCCAAAGAACCAGTTTCTGGTTTCGTTGATCTATTTATTTTTTAGTTTCTGTATACTTAATTTTGCTCTAATCATTATGATTTTCTTCTCTCTGTTGGATTAAGGTTTTGTTTGTGGCTCTTTTTCTAGTTCCTTTATGTTAAGATTAAATTGTTTGGGGGCGCCTGGGTGGCTCAGTTGGTTGGCGACTGCCTTCGGCTCAGGTCATGATCCTGGAGACCCGGGACCAAGTCCCACCCACATCGGGCTCCCTGCTCGGCGGGAAGCCTGCTTCTCCCTCTCTCACTCCCCCTGCTTGTGTTCTCTCCCTGGCTGTATTTCTCTCTGTCAAATAAATAAATAAAATCTTAAACGTCAAACAATTTAATCTTTTTTTTTTTTTTAATCTTCCTTCTTGCGGTAGGCCTGTATTGCTATCAACTTCCCTCTTTGCACCATTTTTCTGCATGACAAAAGTCTTGGACCATTGGGCTTTCATTTTCATTTGGTTTTATTTCGTCCTTGATTTCTTGGTTCACCCATTCTTATTTAGTAGCATGTTGTTTAAGCTCCCTGTATTTGTGCTCCTTCCAGATTTTTTCTTGTAATTGATTTCTAGTTTCATAACATTGTGATCAGAAAAGATGCATGCTCTGACTTAATCCTTTTGAATATGTTGAGGCTTGCTTTGTGGCCTAATGTGTTGTCTTTTCTGAAGGATGCTCTCTGTGCCCTTGAAAAAGATGTGTATTCTGTTGTTTTGGGATGGAATGTTCTGAATATATCTGTTAAATCCATCTGGTCCACTTTGTGATGCCAAGCCACTGTGTAATGCCAAGCTTGTTGACTTTCTGTTTGGATGATCTATCCATCAATGGAATAGACTGTTAAAACACCTACTATTTTTGTATTACTATCAAGTAGTTCCTTCATATTTATTATTAACTGTCCTATGTATTTGGATGCTCCCATATTGGTACATAAATATTTGCAGTGTTATATCCTCTTGTTATATCCCTTTATTATGTAGTGTCCTTCTTTGTCTCTTATTACAGACTTCTTTTTTAAAGATTATTTATTTTAGAGAGAGAGAGAGAACACACACAGTGGGGAGGCACTGACGGAGGGAGAAACTGAAGCAGACTCTGCACTGAGCACCAAGCCTGACACAGGGCTCAGTCTCATGACCCTGAGATTACAACCTGAGCTGAAAGCAAGATTTGGGTGGTCAACTGACTGCACCCCCCAGGTGCCCCTACACACTTTGTTTGTAGGTGTCTTTAAGTCTGAAATGAATCTTTTTAGGCAGCATATAGATGGATCTTGTTTTCTTTATCCATTCTGTCACCTTATGTCTTTTGATTAGAGCATTTAGTCCATTACGTTCAAAGTAATAGATAGGTATGTATTTATTGCCATCTTGTTACTGATAGTAAACTGAAGCTCACTTAATTTTGAGTTCATTTTTCACTCCTCTCCCCTCCGTGTTTCAGATATTTATTGCCATCTTGTTACTGATAGTAAACTGAAGCTCACTTAATTTTGAGTTCATTTTTCACTCCTCTCCCCTCCGTGTTTCAGATATTTGATATCCTATTTTACGGTCTTTAATTTTGTGCTTCTTCAGACTGATTTTTAAAGATCTACTTTTTCTTCTCTTCTGTGCTCCTTCCGGAGGGCAGCTCCCAGCCACGATTTCTGCCCCTCCTAACCTGTGACATGTGGCTTCGTGTCCACATCTAGATGTGGGGTCTGTTTGCCAGTCTTCAGATCGCCCTCCAGTTTATCTCCACAAATGAGTGACATCTACTCATGGAGAGGTGACACAGTGAGCTTAGACACTGCTCTACCATTTTCTAAGCTCCCCACTTTGGATTCTTGATCTACGTATTTATCACTCTAAGTTCCTCTTAGAACTCCCACAAGTTTGGTGTTGTAGTTCCATTTTCATTTATCTTAGAGTACTTTCTGATTTCTTTTATTTGTTGGCCCATTGGTTATTGAGTAGCATGTTGTTTAATCTCCACATATTTGTGGCTCGTCCAGTCTTTACTGCCATTGATTTCTAGTTTCAGACCATTGTGGCTAGAAAAGATGCCTGCTATGATTTCAGTCTTCTTCCTTTTCTGAAGATTTATTTTGTGGTCTAACATGTAATCTAGCCTGGAAAATGTTCCACATGTACGTGAGAAGATGTGTATTCTGTTGCTTTTGGATGGGATGTTCTGTGTATATCTGTTAAGTCCATCTGTTCTAAGATGTCATTTATAGCTGATGTTTCCATACCGATTTTCTGTTGGATGGGCTACCTGCGATGGAAGAGGGATTAAAGTCCGCTACTATTATTGTATTGCTATGTAGTTCTCCCTTTCTGTCTGTTAAAAATTGTATTATATATTTAGGTACTACTATGTTGGGTGCCTAAATAATTCCATGTGTTAAATTTTCCCGTTTGATTGATCCCTGTATCTTCACGTAATGCCCTTCTGTGTCTGTTACTAAGTCTTTATTTTAAAGTCCACTTTGTGCGAGGATGTGGAGAAAGAGTGGTGGGAATGCAAGCTGGTGCAGCCACTCTGGAAAACAGTATGGAGGTTCCTCAAAAAGTTGAAAATACAGCTACCTTGTGACCCAGCAATCACACTACTAGGTATTTACCCCAAAGATACAACTGTAGTGACCCAAAGGGGCAACTGCATCCCAATGTTTATAGGAGTAATGTCCATAATTATGAGCCCAGATGTCCATTGACAGATGAATTGACAAGGAAGATGTGGTATATATACAATAATAGACTATTATGCAGTCATCAAAAAAATGAAATCTTGTCATTTACAATGACATAGATGGAACTAGAGGATATCATGCTAAGTGAGATAAGGCAATCAGAGAAAGAATTATCACATGATCTCACTGATATGTGGAGTTTAAGAAACAAAACAGAAGATCATAGGGCAAGAGAGGGGAAAAAACGAAACCAGAGCAGGAGACAAGCCATAAGAGACTCTTAATCATAGGAAACAAACTGAGGGTTTCTGGA
>PITA01020177.1:0-16675 GCA_004023965.1 Spilogale gracilis
ATTTTCCCAGCACCATTTATTGAAGAGACTGTCCTTTTTCCACTGGATATTTTTTCCTGCTTTGTCAAAGATGATTTGCCCATAGATTTGTGGGTCCATATGTGGGCTCTCCACTCTGTTCCATTGGTCTGTTTCTCTGTTTTTATGCCAGTACCATGCTGTCTTGGTAATCATGGCTTTGTAATAAAGCCTGAAGTCAGGTAATGAGATGCTGCCAGCTTTGCTTTTCTTCTTCAGCAATTCCTTAGTGATTCGGGGTCTTTTTTGGTTCCATATAAATTTTAGGATTGTTTGTTCTAACGTTTTGAAGAATGTTGGTAGAATTTTGATCGGAATGGCATTGAAAGTGTAGATTGCTCTGGGCAGTATAGACATTTTGACAATGTTTATTCTTCCAATCCATGAGCATGGAATGCTCTTCCATCTTTTTGTGTCTTCTTCAGTTTCTTTCATGAGTGTTCTGTAGTTCCTCGAGTACAGATCCTTGACTTCTTTGGTTAGGTTTATTCCTAAGTATCTTATAGTTTTTGGTGCTATAGTAAACGGAATCGATTCTCTGATTTCTCTTTCTATTTTTTCATTGTTAATGTATAAGAATGCAACTGATTTCTGTGCATTGATTTTGTATCCTGCCACATTACTGAATTGTTGTATGAGTTCTAGTATTTTGGGGCTAGAGTCTTAGGTTTTCCACATAGAGTATCATGTCATCTGCAAAGAGCGAGAGTTTGATTCCTCTTTGCCAAGCTGGATACCTTTTATTTCTTTCTGTTGTCTGATTGCTGTTGCTAGGACTTCTAACACTATGTTGAACAGTAGTGGTGAGAATGGGCATTCTTGCCTTGTTCCTGATCTCAGAGGAAAGGCTGTCAGTTTCTCCCATTGAGGATGATATTCACTGTGGGTTTTTCATAGATAGATTTTATGAGGTTGAGAAATGTTCCCTTTATCCCTATACTTTGAAGAGGAATGGATGTTGTATTTTGTCAAATGCCTTTTCTGCATCAATTGAGAGTACCATGTGGTTCTTCTCTCTTCTCTTATTGATTTTTTCTATCATGTTGATTGTTTTGTGAGTGTTGAAGACCATCTTTCATGCCAATGGACCCCAAAAGAAAGCCGGGGTAGCGATTCTCATATCAGACAAATTGGTTTTAGTCTAAAGACTGTAGTCAGAGACACAGAAGGACACTACATCATTCTTAAAGGGTCTATACATCAAGAAGATCTAACAATTGTAAATATTTATGCCCCCAACATGGGAGCAGCCAACTACATAAGCCAACTGTTAAACAAAGAATCATATTGATGTGAATACATTAATTGTAGGAGATCTTAACACACCACTCTCAGCAATGGACAGTTCATCTAAACAGAAAATCAACAACGAATCAAGAGCCTTGAATGACACATTGGACCAGATGGATCTCATAGATATATTCAGAACATTCTACCCTAAAACAACAGAATACTCATTCGTCTCAAGTGCACATGGAACTTTCTTCAGAATAGACCACATACTACGTCACAAATCAGGGCTCAACTGATACCAGAAGATTGAAATTATTCCCTGCATATTCTCAGACCACAATGCCGTGAAACTGGAACTCAACCACCATAAAAAGTTCAGGAGAATATCAAACACTTGGAAGCTAAAGACGATCCTACTCAAGAACATTTGGATCAACCAAGAAATCAAAGAAGAACTGAAACACTTCATGGAAACCAATGAGAATGAAGATACATCAATCCAAAACTTATGGGATACAGCAAAGGCAGTCCTAAGGGGGAAATTCATAGCCACCTAAGCCCCACTCAAAAAAATTGAAAAATCTCGAATACATTAACTCTCATTACACTGTAAAGAAGTGAAAAATCAACAAAAAATTAAACCAACCCCCCACACAAGGCAGGAAATAATAAGGATTAGAGCAGAGATGAATGAATCAGAAACTAGAGATACAGTAGAACGCATCAACGAAACTAGACTGGTTCTTTGAAAGAATCAATAAGATTGATAAACCATTGGCCAAACTAATCCAAAAGAAAAGGGAGAAGACCCAAATTAATAAAATTATTAATGAAAGGGGAGAGATCATGACTAACACCAAGGAAATAGAAACAATCATCAAAAATTACTATCAACAATTATATGCCAATATGTTTAACAACCTAGAAGAGATGGATACATTCCTAGAAACATATAAACTACCAAGACTCAAACAGGAAGACATTGACAATCTGAATAGACCTATATCTAGTAATGAGATTGAAGCAGTGATCAAAAACCTCCCCCAAAACAAGAGTCCAGGACCAGATGGATTCCCTGGGGAATTCTACCAAACATTCAAAGAAGAAATAACACCCATTCTCCTGAAGCTCTTTCAAAAAATAGAAATGGAAGGAAAACTTCCAGACTCTTTCTATGAAGCAGCATCACTCTAATCCCCAAACCAGACAAAGACCCCATCAAAAAGGAGAACTTCAGACCAATATCTCTGATTAATATGGATGCCAAGATTCTCAACAAGATTCTTGCTAACAGGATCCAAGAATACATTAAAAAGATTATCCACCATGACCAGGTGGGTTTTATCTCAGTTGAAATTTTTATACTTGGAAATTAAAGCAATCCCTCTACTGGGTTGCTAACCTGTAGAGTAAGAGTATGAAATAAAAGCCAAAGGGAAACCTCTTAAATTACCTTTCTGTGTTCCCAGACCAAAGTAGTAATTCAGAATAATGTTGTATCACAAGAGAATGGTGGAATTAGTGCTACCATCTAAAACCTAAAGGATGGAGGCATAGTATTCCATTGTATATATGTACCACATCTTCTTCATCCATCAGAAAGGATGAATATCCAACTTTTGTAGCAATATGGACTGAACTGGAAGAGATTATGCTGAGTGAAATAAGCCAAGAAGAGAAAGTCAAGTATCACATGGTTTCACTTACTTGCGGTGCATAAGGGGTAACCTAGAGGACAGTAGGAGAAGGAGAGCAAATGGGAACTAGGGTAATCCAGGGAGAGAAATGAAACAACAGAGACTTTGGACACAGAAACAAACTGAGGGACTTGGAGGGAGGGGGGTGGGGGGATGGGAGAGCCTGGTGGTGGGTACTGAGGGCACCTATTGTATGGAGCACTGGATGTGGGGAATGGGGGATGAATCTTGGAACACTGGAAAAAAAATTTAAGTAACAATAAAAAAAAGACTTATCCTTTGCATAAAATCAGTATTTAACTTGAGACATTGATGTCATTGATTTGGCTTGTGTTAATTTTTCAAAACTGATTTAATTCTGTATTTTTTATCTTAATGTAAAAGAGAAACTATAATAAAATGGATCAGGCACTTAAAAAAAAAAAAACTAAAGGATGAAGCAGTGGTGGTCTCTACCAAATCTCTTTTAAATTTATCAGTCTCATCCTTCAGAAACCATATGGATTCTAGAGAGAGTAGATTACTATAAGTCCAACCAAGTAGATACCCTGATCATGGCTACTGCAGTGAATATAGTATGGTTGCTAGAACAGATTAATAAGGATTTGGTTATACAGTATGAAGCCAATGTGTTCTTTTCTATCTTAATTAGAAAAGATCAGAAACAGCATATATGTGAAATGGACAAAGATTTATTTACAGTTTAACCTCAGAGTGGCATTACTACTCATTCACTCTGTAATGATCTGAAAATATTTGGATTGCCTGGAATCCCCACAAAATAGCACACTAATCCCTTACTTTGATTACTTCATGTTGATCATATAGAACGAGCAACAAATAGTTTGTATACTGCAGGTAATGCATTCCAGAAGATGAGAAATTAACTGCAGGAAGTTATAAAGTTGACTGATCTAGTAGCAATACACTTTGATATATAAATGGTACATCCAGCATCAAATCCCAGCAGAAACAAAGGGTACAAGTACTCTTCATGAGCAAGGAGATCAAACCCCTATGTTATCCCCCAATGACTATACCAATACACCTTTCCCACATTGAACCTATGACTATATTGAAAGGAAAATTGTCCTGTATAACAGCTGAATGTGGAGGAGAAAGCTCAATTAATTTACCAATAAGTTAATGAAATATGTGGGATGCAAGATGAAAAGGGATGGTGGCTATATTATAACAACCTTCAAGGCCAGTCTTATGGGCTAGTGTAAAAAAAATCCCCAAGGGAAAGCTATAAGCAATATACCTGGAGAGTAATCTTTTATGGAAGTAGTAACCTAAGGGGAAAAATAAATTACATAGATAGTTGTTAGATGGATACATACATACATACATATTCCTGGGAAGTGCCCAATGACCTGGGCTTCTGGATAGGTGCCTAAAAGAAAAAAGACTATGGACCATATTTTAGAAACTCTGGAGTAGTGGCATGTAGATGTATTTATGGGGGGTAAACACAAAGTGTGAAAACTTTTGTATCACTTTTGTATCATGAACACCCACCAGAAAATATGCACTTGATAAGAGGAACTGAACAATAAACTAGTCAAAAAGCATTGAAGAGTTGACATTAGCCAGCCTTCATTACTGAATACCCTGGAACTGGCATAATATGTATATATAAAGAATGGTTCTGGTGAAAGAGATGAAAGATCTATATGGACCCAGATGTGTGGACTATCTAATCAAGGCTGAACTAGTTACTGCTCCCTCTGCATACTGAAAGTGTCAGCAACAGAGGCCAGTGCAGAGTCACTGATATGGCGCCTTTCCTTATGAAGACAGATCATAGGCCACTTGGAGAGCAAGTCAACTGTATGTGGCCTCATATATTCTGAAGTGGTTCTTTTTCAGTGGTTCTTTTCCAGCGGTTCTTTTTCACAAGAATAGATACTAAAGATGTTTTTAGCTTTCCTGCCTATAGAAATCAGTAGCACCATCATCCAAGGGCTTATAAAATGCCTGATCCATAGCACAGAATTTTAAATGAAAGACATTGAAATAAGAGATCCACTGCCTAGCAAAGGGGTTGTTGAAGTGATCCCCCTGACAATGGGATTCATAGATATTATCATATACCACACTACTCAGAATCTATTGCCTCACTTTGTATTGAAACTGTATGAATTAAGAGTTTCAAAGAGCACAACTGAAGTTCCAGCTCAGAGGCAACATTCTGACAAGATGGTATGCCATCCTTTAGAATCCAGTATATGCATTTAAAACCTATATATAGTCATGTGTTCCTAACAGAATAAATACAGGAGTCTAGAAGGAAGCATGGTCCCAGGTAATCTGCTTGGGTGCATAGTGACACTTTCTTGCCCCACTATAGGTGGGAATACACTTATGCATCAGCCCCATCCTGGGGAAGCTAGAATTATCCCTCCGACATCTCAGTCTTGTCTTTAGGTTTTCTGGCATCCATTAGCACCAGGTGAAATGATAGCAGTAGATATAAGAAATTTAGATTGGAAATTAGAGGCTGAAGATGAGCACCAGTAGTGACCCCAAGACCAATTGTAGTAACAAGAATTATAGTTCATCCCACTCACTTCCTTCTTTTGAATTGCTCCTTAGGAATTAAGACTCATGAAGACCACTGTAGGATCTTCATGGAAAATATCAGTGTGGCACTAGAGACAGATTAAAGTAGCCATGAAAATTGCTACTCATATATTCTACTGGATGGAGCTGGATCCTTCATACTTTTGGTCATGCCACACTTCCCACATGATGTTTCCAAACAATGAATGAGTTCCACGGGAATGGTGCACACCCTGTACACACCATTCCTGCAAGATACAGTGTCAGATTGCCTCAGTCTAAAGGTTCATCCTGCCTTCTTCTTTCTTCTCTCCTCTATCTTTAATGGTATATCTCTAGCACATATACATTCATCTTCATGTATCCTTCTCAGGTGACTCAAACTGACACATCTTTAAAATCAATTCTATTTTGACATTGCTGTGATTTGCTGGAAATTATCATGTGTCATTTTCAAGATCTCGTCTCACTTTTCCCTTCAAATGTAGACTTCTTTTTCCTTTTTCTCTTCCTTTCAAAACTTTAAAGTGCAAGGAAACTGGTATAAATTCAGAGATTGGGTAAAAAGGTTTAGAATAAGAAAGTGGTGCTTGCATTTCAGATAATATTAGAAAAAGTTTTCCAGGTTCTATTTTTTTAAAGCCATTACATCCTTTTCCATTTTCAAAAAGTCAAAATGAAGCACATGAAAGTTAGTTATATTTTTATGCAACCCTGGCCTGCTTTGAAGTACTTAACGGTGTATCTGTCTTTGGTAAGTCACTTTACAAACCTACTGCTCCTCTCTAATTCACCCCTGATTCTTGCACCTTATCGTATCAAATACACTTTCTTCACAAGACTAAGGAGTTGCACTTTGTAGCTTAAATACACATGTGTTTAATAGTGTGGGATAATTTATTTAATATATTTAAGCTATGCAAATAAAAAAAGACATTGATTCAGCAAGTCCCTTCATCTCTCTAGGCCCACATTTCTTCATCTCTTAAAGTAGGAGTTTGATTAAATATCTTTTAATTTCTTTTTTGCAAATTCTGTGACTCTATCATCATATAATATATACACTATAGCACTTCTGAAAGATTTAATGTTTGTGAATTAATTTTCAACTCAAGGATGAAAGGTTTATATGGCTGCCAAATGCTATATATCCAAAAATAAAGCCACAGGGAAGCTTACTGTGCCCGTAATGGTTCCTATCAGTGGCAATCCTGTATTCTGCCACTGCACAGTAGATAACTTAATAGAACAGAAGTAATAAGAATTCCCCAAATTGAGCAGCATACCATAGGACCGGTGTAAATGAATTACATTGCTCTTGAGATCATCAACCCAGCAGGCTATGTTGATCATAAGGCTATCCCTACAGAAATAGCTTAGTTGGGGATTTCCAATGGAGTTTCTAATATAAAATCTGCTACTACTAGAAATTTGCTGCATATTATAATTGTGCAAATTTAATCCATGTAAAGCAATAAATTTCAAATGTTGAAGAGTTTGTTATTTTAAAACATATGGGATGATTTCAAATAGAATTTGGAGAAGCAATATATGGTACAAGTTACCTGGTATAGTGAGTTTAGAGATTGATGGACTCCAACTAGCTGTGCACACTAATGCTGACAAGTGTGTCATCATATCCATGTATGATAAAAGGTGGTTCTATAGGTCTTGGCTGGCTAATTGTCTGATGGACTCTTCATTTGTTTCCCCTTCTAACTTTTTATTTCCCCTCTATAATATTATTAGCAAAAAATACCAAACTTTGAAATTGAAAACACCCAGAGTAAAATACTGATTCATTCACTTACTGACAGGGTGACCCTTCCAAACTTGAATTTCTTCATTTGAAAAATATTAACTACTACAAAGTTTGCTGTTAGAATTAGAAACAATTAAAGTGGAACTCAGTACTGTGCCAGGAAAATAAAAGGTACCAAATATGACCACTGTTAACTATGAAAGAATTGCTAAAGAATTTTCTCAAAGTTACATTAGGATGTTTTCAGAGGAACCCTTAAGCCAATGAGTAAAGAAATATCCAGTTTTGATGTAAAAACATCAAAATTACTAATAGATAATTATTATTTAAGCAAGTATAGTGAAGAGTTTAAGGAAAAAGTTGTAAGAAATTCTGGAGGCATACTTGGTCTACATACAGTCAAGCTTAGCATTTCCATAAAAATTATAAAAAAAACATAAATATACACAATTTCATATTGATCTAATACAGTGGATAAAATTCCTTATAAAATAATTTACATATCTAAGCATTTATTTTTAATCAAGTGTTTAGAAATCATAAGAAATATGAAAATTAAAATTTTTATCTTTATAGATATTTTATATATTTATAATACATATAAAATTGTACATAAGCTATATTATACCAAAAATATTAAATGTTCATCTATATACAACTTCAAGTCTGCATTATAACTTTTTTTTAAGTTCTGAAAAAAAATTTTTTAAATTAATAAAAGTTCTGAGAAAATACAGAAAAATTATAATAAAACATTGGCAATAGATCAAACAGAACATGGCCAAAAGTGAGACTTATGACAGTGAAGTCCAGCAGAAAACAATGAGGAAGACGAGACTGCTTATAAGTTGGAAGTGCAGCAAAGTAATGAAATAAGAGCAGCTAACAGGAAAAACAGCATGAAGAGGATAACATGGGTTGTGTGCATTACAACTGAGAGCACTGCCATGCAGTGTTTTGGAGTAAAATTAACCTATTTCTTTGGGAATTTTTGTGAAATGTTAGGTGTAAATGGGAACAGTAAGAATAGGGAAGAAACAACTCTGCCATTTTTAAAAATCTGAATGCATAGATTGATATGTCTGCAGAGCAATGCTCAAGGGTCTGAGAATTCTGAGAGCTGAAGTTGCTTTGGGTTCTCCAATTAAATCTCAGTGTAAACTAGAACAAGCTCCTTAATTTATCTATATCTGTTTCCTCTTCTTTAAACTGAGCTACATAGTTTACAATTTACTGCTTCTTGAAATATGCTTTGGAAATACCACATATTCAGTGTTCTTTTGGTGAGAAATGTGGGCCACAGATATAGATTCTTTCTAAATCTTTGCGGGTCAGGCAATGGTAGGGAACCTAGAGAAATACATCTCTAATCATTGCTTATGTCTAAAATTTCACCTTATGAAAATTTCACCAAGAAGGGTATTTCTCAGGTAGCCTTTAAATGATGGGGGACAATGGCCTATTTGAGTGTGTCCATTAGGGTGAGCATATCTTAAATATTCATGGTGAAATCAGTGGGAATTTTACATACAAAGTAGAGAAAACTAAAAAAAGATCCAAAGCCTTAGACAAAAGGCAGAGTTAAGAGGGGCCAACAAGACAGAAAAGGCTAGGAGACTACTGGCTGCACTAGTGTGCAGGCTTCTGTACAAGATATTTCATATTTAATCTTCACAACCACACTAGAAATTTGGTTATTATTTCTCCAACTTACAAATGAGAAAATAGACTCAACATGTTTCCCTAATTTGCTCATTGATGTTGGAATCAAAGGTCGGACTCCATGGGTTTGCTATTTCCTGTTCACCCCTTGCTCACATTGTATTTTATACTGGTACATACTCTTTTTATTGTCATAGTTATTTTCAGAACAGTATCTTTTATTTTCTTCCCAATAAATATATTATTCTATCTAGAATAAGAATATATTAACCATTCATCCTCTCATTTAATGGTTTAAACAAAATTGGGAAATTTCTTATTGACAATTTAGGAATATGGAGGATAAAACATATGGATATAGTATAATTTAATGAAGAAAGTCCAGATTACACTATATATCCATTTCCTCACTAAGAAAGTCACGTGCATTAGTGGATAGCATTTGCTCCTTTGGGTGGGCTTGGGCTTTAAAACATTAAAGAGAATCAGGGGGCTGATATGAAGACAAAGCAGATGTATCTGGAAACACCGAATAAGATCTTTTGGAATCTATACATCCTCCATCACTTTGGAGAGGTAATTTTCCTTTCCAGTCAAAAGACTAGCACACACAAATCACAATTAAATGTTAAACATAATCAAAGTTACTGTTATTGTCCTTTTTCTAAAGATTTTATGTATTTGACAGAGAGAAACATAGCTAGAGAGGGAACATAATCAGGGGGAGTGAGAGGAGAAGCAGGCTTCCCGCAGAGCAGAGAGTCTGATGCAGGGCTCAGTACCAGAACTCCAGTATCATGACCTGAGCTGAAGGCAGATGCTTAATGACTGAGCCACCCAGGCACCCTGTTATTAGATTTCTTTAATTTTCTTATATTGAACTTCATAGTTTTATGTGATTTCATAGTCTACTAATAATTCTGAGAAAAGTAAATTTAGAGGCATCAATTAAATGAGAAACTCAAACTGTTCTTTATGACCTAGCAGTCACAATTAGCCCTATTCTTCCACACAACACTCTGCCATAACTAATCTCCCCAATTATTGCCTCATCCAGACTAGCCAAGCCAGAATTGAGCCCTGAGTGACATTAACTTATTCTCTGCACCAACACTGTCAGACATAGTCATTTTTAAAAATGGGGATTGGTGGCTCTGGGTACTTGTGATCTTAGCCATGGTGATAAATGCTCTTGCAACAAGAGAATGGAACTTATTTCCTTAAATTGCCAGGATGCTCTTAGAAAATCCTGCCTCCACAGATAAGACATGTCACTGTTGGCCCTGGTCCTGTTCTTGCTTCATCTTGTGGGCCATATGGATGAGATGCTATCAAGAGTGTCCCTGGAGCATGGTCCCACATGACCTGGGCCAGTGCATGCCGAAAAGATGTGTAGGTTTTAGTTAGTGGAGGGAACAGAAACTAAATATACCATGCAGCATACTTATAGCTTGTTCTCTGCCTTGAGAAATCATGCTTGTTTGCTTCTTCTTATTTCCATTAGGGATTAAAGAACTCATCTCTCAGGGTCCCAAGTGAAAAATAAACAGCTGTAATTTGGTGCCATGATGTTTAATCATCTTATTGTGAAAGAAATACTTGGGTCAAATTACCCCTCTGTGATCCCTGGATCCTGACTAGAGTTGGACTTCTCCTTATCTGCTCTTCTTAAGATGGAAAGAGTCTGTACTTCCTGGAAAGTAGAAACACAGGACAGGCACTCCTCATACAGGTCTATCTGAGTAACCACTGAAAGTAATATATATTATTTATCTAATATTACTTAGCTCAAAAATAATAAAAGGAACATGTTGAAAATAGGACAGAAAAACGCAGTGAATAAAGACTGATAGGTGTCTTCAAAATTTAGAAGCTTGCACTTGTTTATCTTATATAAGGAACTCAGTAAAAAATAGACTACAGAGACAAGGACCTCCCCAACATCAAGCCACAAATCATAAAATACCACTTAAAGATTTTGAGTTATTCTAAGCTTTATTTTTTTTAGAGCTTCAAGTAGCTATAAAGTCAGAGAGAAATAGGTAAGGCGTGCACCCAGTATGAGAGGTCCTATATACAGGGAGTTGGCAAACCATTCAACTTCCAACATGGAGGCCACATTGACCTTTAATATGATCAGAGCTGGATGTGGAACTTGATGTCCACATTCCCTGCTTCCTTCTGATGCCTCTTTTGTCTGTTTGTTCAGTGGAATTTGTCTAAAGGTAAATTTCCATAAATGTCCAAGGCACTATATTTTCCTAATGTTTGTGGAAATACACCCAAAAGGAGAAATTGAAAGGTGACATTGACATTTCTTTACATTTATTTTTCAGAATTAATTTTACAATGGCCTGAAGATTGGCACACCACCTAATATATTTTAGAGAGAGAACATATTATTTTCATCTTAATGAACTGGTTATGTACAAATTAATCCGGTATTCAAGTATTTTCTTCTTTGAGGCTTCAGAAAAACATATGTTCCTTTTCTTACTTCACTGTTACTTCTGAATTTATTAAAATGCATTATATTTAATTGTTTTAATTTATTATAGTCCTCATTCATTTACTTAGTCCTCCAATTATTCAAAAACATTTAATAACACACTCATGATCACTATGCTTAGTAACAAGAAAACTAAAATTCATTTATAGGCATTTCTTACTGTAAAATTTATTTCATTCATTAATTCATTCATACATTTATTCAAGCATTTTTTACTAATAGACTGTTTTAGGAACAGTGGTATATAAAATAAGCATCCTGTACTCTTGGAATCCAAGAATTCTAACACAGTAGTTAGAAATAAAGCATATAAAATTTAAATAAGAGAAAGTTCAATACTGCATGATTTCACTTATATGTGGAATTTAAAAATAACAAAACCAAAGTTATACATATAGAGAACAGAATGGTGGCTGCCAGAAACAAGAGGTGGGAGATTGGGAGAAATGGGTGAAAGGGTCAAAAGGTTCAAAGTTTTTATTTTACTTTTTAGAACTTTCAGTTAATAATGAAGTTATGGGAGTGTAATGTATAGCATGGTGACTGTAATTAATAATACTCTATTACAAATTTAAAGTTGTTAGGAATGCAGATATTAAAATTCCTCATCCCCAGAAAGAAAACAAATTTTATAACTATGTATAGTGACAGATGATAACTAGATTCATTGCAGTGATTATTTCACAATATATACAAATATTGAATCACTATGTTGTATACCTGAAGCTAATATAATGTTGTATATCAGCTATAACACAATAAAAAATACCCCACTACACACACTAATGGTAAATACCACAGAATTTAGCATTTAATTAATTCCCAGTATGTTCTGATCTGCTACTTTGTTTTTTCTACCTACAGCCATTTTACAGAAGGGTTGATATGACGGAATAAATGCTTTTCCTCTTCTGATTTAAGGTGTATTGCCTTTAAATGCATTATTGTTATCTATAGTCATTGAGCATGGAGATTTTTTTTTAAGATTTTATTTATTTATAACAGAGAGAGATATGAGAGAGGGAACACAAGCAGGGGGAGTGTGAGAAGGAGAAGCAGGCTTCCCGCTGAGCCTGATGTGGGGCTCCATCCCAGGACCCTGAGATCATGACCTGAGCTGAAGGCAGATACTTAATGACTGAGACATCCAGGTACCACAAGCACTGAAATTTTTTATACTATGACACATGAGAAAGTTTAAATTTTAATATTTTTTCATTCTGTGACTTAATTTTCTTATTTCCAAAGAGATTGCAGTAATATATATTTTACATGGTTCATGTCATAGCCAAGTGAAATAATATGGTTGAGATCATTTGCAAATATAAATCAACATACACAAATATAATTAAATGATATATCTTACAGCTGTAAGCAACTTGTAAGCCTTTGAAGTTAAGAAAAAGTCTTCTGCTTTGTGGCAGTTATATGTTTTTTGCCTACTTAACAGTTATTTGAATCCCACACAGTGCAGCAATTATTTCTGGCTAATAGGGCGTACAGGGGTGATATAGTTGTTCTGGATGAGGAACCTAAGAGAAAGGCTCTTGGGAGAGTTGAGAAAAAGATTCTCTTCCGTTAAAGGAGGTGAGCAAAGAAAACCTTGTTTGTGGGTACGTGCCTGTAGCCATAGTTGTATGATTATAAGACATCCTGAATTGCTTTGGCCACCTTCAAAACACAAAGTGTTAAATGGTCACCAGATATCCAAAATGGCGGTTGTGAGGCTAACTAGGATATCTGACCCTAGGTGAGCCCAACAATATAACCATTTCCCAGAACTCAGAGCTGGAAAGTACCCAACCGGCCCTGGCCAATTACAAAGCTGTAATAAATCACCCCACTGCGCTATGTGCATAACCAGCTACTCCCGCTTCTGTGAAAGAATAAGCTTACTGCTGTCATTTTGCTATTGAATGGAGACATGTGCAGCTGGATATGTTCTGTCCCTTTGGAGACATGCCCACCAGGGTTTGTTTCATTTCTTTGGAAACATGCCCACCAGGACAGGTTTTGACTCTTTAAAAACCCAGACTGCCCTAGGGTCGGGGCCCTAGCAGAGACAGAACTCTGGCAAACTCGGGGGAGTGGTCGCTGGCCAGCCTTAATAAGCCTCTCATTGTTTAACCATTAATGGTGTCAGCGGTGATTCACTGAGCATGCTCTATAACAAAAGATACAAGCCTGAGAAGAAAAGCCAGCAAACAATTGTTGCCACAGTAAAAAGAATAGACTTTGGTTCCTTGATAATTTCATTAAATTACTATAGCAATTCTAATTCAGTTAGAATTCTAAGTCGGCCTTGCTTTCAAATCTCAAGTAAGAAGATAAATTTCCTCACTGAGTAAGCCAGTATTTTGCTATTTGCTGGCAGAAGCATCCTAACTAATGTTCCTTCAACTATTTCCTCCACCTGGCCCGGGATAGATGCTTAACATTTTCATAGATTAATTACAATTATGTTACTCTTTATGTTATACTTGTCTGCTGGTGAAGAAGCCAATATTGTGATTCATTTTGTGAAGCAGAGAAGTAAAATCTTAGGACACTCAAGAAACATTATCCAGATTACATGACAATAGGCTTAATGGAGTTTCACAGGCCCAAGACTTGAAGTAAACAAGATTTAAATTATAAGAAGACATGCTCGAAGTGACAAAAATAAAGTAGAAATAATAATAATAATAAAACTGCTCCTGGGTGGAGTTTTGTAAGTTTTGCAAACCTGCAAAGTTATTTAGCTTCATAGTGAACAGTTCTTTGCCCTGATTGTGGTTACTACTCAGTCTTTCTCTATTTTATATTTTTACATCAGCTATCTTTTATTTCTCAAGGACCACGCTACCAACTTTAAGGAAATCCTGACCCATACTGAATTTAAATCAGAAAGACTGACCTAATATATGCTCAGGAACACTCAGATTTATGAATAATGCTTTCTTGGCGATGAGTCCTTAGATAATCTCAACTTTATCATTGTAATATAAGTTACTTAAACCAGTTCATCATGAGGGCTTCAAAAATTGTTTTTCATGCTGTGATCATGATATAAATTGCATCAAATAAATTTTACCAGGTGAGCAATCAAGAGTGCTAAAGTATTGCTTTCCAATTCTATCCTAGCCAGCAATTTAGCTCTCAGCAAGAAGACACAATGTTTCTTGAATGACTGATGAATTCTCTTCTCAAATGATTGCAGGATGTTGGATGCATTGCTGGCAGGAAAGCTGGCTGATTGTTCAGTGGCTAAAATGGCTTTATGACTCATGGAATTGATTAGAAGCATAACGGTTGTCCACAGCAGCCAGCCAAGCTAAGGTCAGTCCATTTGCAGTCACAGCTGGAGATACTGGAAGTCATCTTCCAGATGTCAGGGCAGAGAAACCTGTTCTGGATAGTTGCAGCTGAAGTGACAAGTGAATTGCAGACAGCCTAGACACCTGCTACTTTGGCCTTGTCTTTCCTCCTCTTAACACTGCCAAACAGATATCACCACATAGGCCTGAGGCTCACAGTGATCCACACTCTCCTTGAAATTGATTTCAAAGGTTCTGTTGCATCTCTTTAATATCATCATCCTCAATTTCATTTGGTGCATAAAAATCATCCATGGTGCTTTTTGAAATGCAGATGCTGGAACTGATTTAATTGCAGAATTCAAACAGTCTAAGGTACAAATTTTAACAACCACTTCTCTTCTGAATGGTTCCTTGTAGGTGGTTTTGTTCTGTCTTCAAAGCATATTTGAGTAAAGAAGGAGTCAGAGAAAAATCAGTATGATTGGGATGCCTGGGTGGTTCTGTCGGTTAAGCGTCCAGCCCTTGACTCTTGATTTCAGCCCAGGTCATGATCTCAGGGTTATGAGGTCAAACCCTTTGTCAGGCTCTGTGCTGGGCATGAGATTCTGCTTAAGATTTTCTCTCCCTTAGAGCACCTGTGTGACTCAGCTGGTTGAGATTCTGACTCTTCTTTTTAGCTCAGGTCATGATCTTGAGGTTATGAAATTCAGCCCTGGGTCAGGATCCATATTCTGTGGAGAGTCTTGGCATTCTCTCTCCCCCTCCTTCTGTGCCTCCTTCTCCCCCATCCAACTCATGTACTCTCTCTCTCTCAAAAAAAAAAAAAAAAAAAATCAGTATGATTGTTTAAGGGCTGTGGTTAACAACTTAAGGATATACTGTGTTTACCCTTACATTTTAAAGATATAACATTAATTATAAGAAAAGTTCTGGGTATAAGATTATAAGATTACCAAATAAAATTACAGGACACCTGTTTAATTTGAATTTCAGAAAAACAATGCGTTTTTTTAAGTATAAGCATATCCCATGCAATATTTGGGAAATACATACTTTAATTATAGACATTATTCATTGTTTATCTAAAATTCAGATTTAATTGGGAGTTCTGCATTTTATTCAGAAATCCTCTCTAGACAGGAAAACCTAGCTATTGTTTATAATTAATTTGGTGTACTTAATAAACTCACACATGGTTATTGCTAAGATTCCTTAATGATACAGGGATCTGTATTTCAGTAATATTTTCCACATCAGAAGTTGGATCCAATGCTTCAGAACCCATGGAGGATTGGATTTGCTAAACTACTGTTACTCAATCAGCTACTTGAATTAAAGGTTTAGGATGCATTTATCAAATATTGGCAATCATATCCCAAGAGGTAACTAGACAAATTTAATATTCCTATGACAGTTTCCTTATTAAGTCTAGCTTCCTTTCTCCCCCATACTGCAATTGTGGTAGGAAAAATTACATCAGTTAAGATCAAGGCAAGAAGTTTTATATGTGGTTAAGTTCCAATAATTTAATGCTTATTAATAAAGAAATATAATTTGTTTTTCAGTGAAACTATACCAGTTTTATCTTACTTTTCAGATTCTGTCTTTTAAATTCTTTCCTCAGACCTATACCTCTGGCCCACTTTTTTTTTTTTTTTGCATATTATCATTTTATTCTTTTTTTTTATTGTTACTTAATTTTTTTTCCAGTGTTCCAAGATTCATTCCCCATTCCCCACACCCAGTGCTCCATGCTTTAGGTGTCCCCAGTACCCACCACCAGGGTACTCCCATCTCTCCACCCCCCCTCCCTCCAAGTCCCTCAGTTTGTTTCTGTGTCCAAAGTCTCTGTTGTTTCGTTTCCCTCGCTGGATTACCCTAGTTCCCATTTACTTTCCTTCTCCCACTGTCCTCCAGGTTACCCCTCATT